>OX419608.1:4464451-4560287 GCA_948473455.1 Teleiodes luculella
AATACCAAATAGTAGTCCCTACAGAAGCTGCACTAGGCGACATAATTCATATAAATTGCAACCGTTATAATAAAGTGCAATTCAAATCGCACGGCGTTAGGCGAAAAGACGAAGTTGCTGCATCTCTCTCTCTTGTATTGCGCCACTCTACGTCACACGTTTAGACAATGGGGAATTGGTCCTGGGTCGGCCCGAGACCGCTCGGCCGGGCGGGAGGTAGTTATAGCGCGCAAGTACATAGAGTGACGGAGGCCTGCTCAGGCGTCGTCTCCTTCACGATGTTGTTCCGTATCAACGCGCTAGGCCTAGCTCGATTGGTCGTACGTTTTCGACAGAAGCATAGGTCAATTAAAATTACCCTCTCTCACGAACCCTGGTGTCGGAATTATTCAGCCTTATAACACACAACACATAGCTCGAGTAATGACTATATCCGTAAATAGATAGTACAAGCACAGTAAAACCAGTAAGTTATCTTCATACAAACGTGCCGCTGGTCGGTTTAAATGTGTGCGTCCGATCCGCGCGCCGTGTAGGCACGCGTTGTCACGCACACACTAGCATACAATAAGGGGAGATAATGGGGGGGCAGTACGGGCTCAATGCAAGCGTGTGCGTGACGGCGCGTGCCTACACGGCGCGCTCACATTCAAACCGATGCGGCCAGTTAGTATGGAGATAACGGAGATAACTTACTACTTAACTTAATACTACTGTTCTGGGTTTACTGTGCTAATAATCAGAGACGGACGGGTCAGGCGTCGTCTCCTTCACGATGTTGTTCAGTATCAACGCGCTAGGCCTAGGTCCGAGGCTCGCTCGAGCCGCCCCTAGACGCGTTGGTACATGACTACTTTGAGGTATAGCCTTTCGCTCCCCCGCAAGTCCGGTGAAGCTTGATTGGTCGTACTTTTGCGACACAAGCATAGGTCAATAAGAAAAAAGAGGTGAGGTGTATAAAGGTTACTCTCCCTCACAAACCCTGGTGTCGGAATTATTCAGCCTGTTACACGAGCCAACACATGGACAGACATTGAAACACAAAAATATGATTGTGATACCTAAATAAGGTTGTCTCTTTCCCTCTTTGTCAGGTGTTCATAGGCGAGAGCGTGACATCGCGCGTGTCATTGTTGCGGCTGCAGATCGACAATGGGAAATGGACGCACACCAAGAGCTCCGGACTATGTGTTACTACTGGAACTGGCAGTACTTCTTGGCATTTCAGGTACATTTATATTATCTATAATAATACTAATAATAATATTATAAAGAGGAATGATTTGATTGTTTTTTTGTTTGTTGGTTTGTATCGAATAGGCTCTGAAACTACTGAACCGAATTCAAAAATTCTTTCACCATTAGAAAGCTACATTCACTCTGAGTAGGGCTGCCATCCGTCCGGGTTTCCCCGGATTTGTCCTAGTTTGGAGGGCGTCCGGGGAGCGTCCGGGCGGGGTTGAAATCATAGTCCGGGTAAAAACCGGACTACAATAAAATTCTGGATTTTTCGTCAAAACCCGACCCCATCAATTTAAATAAAGTTAATAGGTAATCACACTTGCACAGATTATTTAATAACCTGCGCAGTATTTCATGCAAAAAATACTTAAAATTTATGTTTTCTTTTAACAAGTACGGTGTAAAATGTATTTTTTCATTTAGATGTAAGTGAAAAAAAATTACAGTGTCCGGGGTGACAGCTCCAAAATCCGGGGAACTTACGCTTTCGGTCCTGGGGGGCAAGTTTTTGAAATGGCAACCCTAACTCTGAGTAACATAGGCTACCTTTTACCGCGGTAAAATGCCTCATTCCCACGGAAAAAACTGTTAACGCGGGCGGAGGTGCGGCGGAAAGCTAGTTTTTATATATTCGTACAGATATTTTTATTTGACTATTAGATTTCAGGTGCCAATTTATTTGTCGTTAAAATTGTTTTTTTTTTTAATTCACAACCTGACGAAGGGGGTTTTGGGGGTAAAAATATATGAATTTTTTTCCTTTTTTTACACGCTTTATTTGTATTAGCTTCACTAGTAACTAACCTTACTATGTATGTAAGAAAATCTTGGAATCTTAATTTTACCTACCTCCCGGTCTTCTCGAAATTTTGCACACGCTCTAAGTTCTGATGACAATACATGACTAGCTAATAAACGTCATTACAAATCCAATATGGCGGTCTTCTCAAGATGGAAAACTGGCTGTTTGAAATCCACCCCCATGATATGGGTATCAAATGAAAGGGTTTGTTGTCAGGAATACGAAAAAAAATAGTCACGTGACTTTTGTAATTTTTAGTGCGTGCTAAAAGCGTGTTTTTTAGTTTATTAAACTACTAGCGACCCGCCACGGCTCCGTACGGGAAAATGGTTATTGTGGGTTATCCTTAAGTATATTATGCATGTATTATACATATAAACCTTCCTCTTGAATCACTCTATCTATTAAAAAAAACCGCATCAAAATCCGTTGCGTAGTTTTAAAGATTTAGGCATACATAGTGATATAGGGACATATGGACAGAAAAAGAGACTTTGTTTTATACTATGTAGTGATTATAATTATTTATTGTTGATGTAATTGTTGTATTGTATTGTTCCAGTATAAACTGCCTGCGAACCCACACGGTCCTGAAGCTGATGAAGATCCTGTCTGAAGAATACAACGTCGAGATAGACGCCAGCTTGGAGAAGGCCAGGGAGGTCGCCGAGATGTACAACCAACGGCTCATGTTCCCTGCTGGTAAATAGCTTATATTATAAAGAGGAAAGGTTTGATTGTTTGTTTGCATTGAATAGCTCCGAAACTACTGAACCGATTTCAAAAATTCTTTCACTGTTGGAAAGCTGCGTGATCCCTAAGTAACATAGGCTATATTTTATTTTCAAAAAAATTTGGGATCCTTACTATAACCACAGCTATAACTTCAATAATGTAACCCAAGATGTAAAAAAATACAAAAAACATTCCTAATAATTGAAAATTCTCCGAAAGTACTGAACCTATTTTGGTGAAATTTGGCACAAAGTTAGAATAGACCTTGCGGAAGAACATAGGCTAACTTTTACCGCGGGAAAATTCCTCATTCCCACGGGAAAAACTGTTAACGCGGGCGGAGCCGCGGCGGGAAGCTAGTTGCTTATATAATACAACATCGAGATAGACGCCAGCTTGGAGAAGGCCAGGGAAGTGAGATGTAAGACCAAAGACTCATGTTCCTTGCTGGTAAATAGCTTATATAATAATAATAATAATAATAATAATTTTATAATAATTTTTTATTGGAACACCAACAGTTTACAAAAGGTTTTTAGATCTAAATATTTGTATACTAATAAACCAATTACAGGTGTTCACCTATGCATACAACAAATGATCGAAAAACAGACGTGAAATTATAAGATAAAAACTTTAGTCCTAAAAATGCTTAAATTCACTAAATAAAACAAATTAACAAATTAACAAGAAAGCCTTGCGAAAATCTCCCTTTTATATTGATTTAACGACAGTTTGAATATATCTATATCAACATACTTTTGGTTGTGTATCTTAGTTGCCCGGCGTATATAGCAGTTACGAACATAGTTGGCATTACTTAACTCACATAGGAAAAGAGGCTTTTGTCTCAGATTTAATCTATTCGGAACTGCATAGAGAATACAGCTTACGAGCTCTGGACAATCCAAATAGTTGTTTACAATTTTATAGAGAAATACCTGATCCACGAGCTCCCGTCTAGACTCGAGAGGCAATATCTTATGGTACCTATAAGCTTCCTCATAGTTATCAAATTTTACACCACACACAAAATTAAGAAACCTTATAAACTTGTTTTGTACTCTATTTAAAGCAGAGACATATTAATTATATTGAGGGTTCCAAATTTGACTAGCGTATTCAAGTTGACATCTGACAAATGTAAAATACAGTACTTTAATCGCATTAACATTAGAAAAGTTTCTTGAATGTCTTATTATAAATCCCAACGTTTTCATGGCCTTGCTCACAATATAATGAATATGCTGATCCAAGAGAAGCTTTTTATCCAAATAGACACCTAGGTCTCTCGCGACATCTTTTTTCACAAGAGGGGTATCGTGTAACTGGTAAGTATAGTTAATAATGTTAACATTTCTGGTAAATGATACCACGAAACACTTTTTGACATTCAGATGTAATCTGTTTATAATACAGTACTGACTAAACCTATCTAGATCTTCTTGAAGATACATTGCATCATTGACAGATCTTATTTTCATAAATATTTTCAAGTCATCTGCGTATAGTAATATTCTAGATTTATGGAAGCATTTCGTTATATCATTTATCAGAACATTAAATAAAAGAGGGCCTAAAATAGACCCTTGGGGGACTCCGGAAGTTGTAACTATCCAATTAGAACGAAAACCTCCCACTACTACAGCCTGGTTTCTATTTTTTACATATGAAATAATCCATCGCAGGAGGCTGCCGTGCACACCGACTGCCTCCAATTTCCTTTCCAAGACGAAAAAGTCTACCTTGTCAAAGGCTTTGCTATAATCGGTGTACACGGCATCCACCTGAACCCTGTCATTCATACCGGATAACAAAAAGTGTTTATAAACTGCTAGGTTGGTAACGGTAGAACGACCCGCAGTGAAACCGTGCTGATAAATGTTAAGAGAACATTTTAATGCCGCATAAAGTTGATCAAATACAATTTTTTCGAATAATTTTGCAATAATATTTAACTTAGAAACCGGTCTATAGTTTGTAACATTATTTTTTGAGCCGTCCTTATGTATGGGTGAAACAAAAGCCTCCTTCCAAATTTCTGGGAAGATCCCTTTTTGTATTGACAATTTAAACAGAATGGCCAGTGGCTTACATAAATACGATGCACACTGCTTCAGGAAAATGGGCGGAATCCTATCTGAACCTGCGCTTTTATTTGTGTCTAGATTTTTTATATATTTTAAGATATTTTTTTCCGTTATATCTATTGTTGAGATAACATTATTTAGGTTCATATTAGGTAACTGTGATGATTGTGTAGGTTTAGACACTTCATAAACAGAAGAGAAATATCTTTGAAACAAATTACAAATGTTCTGTCCTTCACTAGCCGTTTCAGATTCGTACTGCATGATTTTAGGCAGGCCCCTATCCCTAGAATTAAATTTTACAAATGAGAAGAATCTCTTTGGATCTGTTGTAATATTAGACTGTATATTTTTGCAGTAAAAAGCATAACATTTAGCCTCCAACATTTTATGTTTCGATCGTAACTCTTTATATCTATCCTCGTCTAATTTATTTTTATACTTCTTAAATTTATAAAAGTATTTCATTTTTTCCTTAACTACCTTAATTAATACTGAAGTGTACCATGGCGGGAACTTATATGAGGAAATCTGTTTTTTAGGGACATGTTTATCTATTAACTTATACAAAATATTATAAAAGCTTTTAACAGAGTCATCTAGCGGTTGGTTGTAAAAAAGTGAATCCCAGTCCAATATCGCTAACTCCTGATTAATTAGGTTAAAATCACACTTATAGAAACAATACTTAGTGAGCGGTTTCTCGGATAACATAACACAATGTGAAAGGTCTATTTGAATAATAAAACTTTTATGAGCTAAATCTTCCGGTACTAAGATATCATCCGCCCTGCATAAAGTAAGTGGAAAATTAGCTAAAGCCAGATCTAAAATATTGCCAGCATAATTTTTTAAATAATTAAATTGATTTAGATTACTAAACGACAAGCATTCCAGAATGAAATTATATAGATTTGAAGGTGTTTGTGAAGCTACCAAAAATTCTGCATTTGATGATTTTTCCCAATTTAATTTTTCCATATTAAAGTCACCACATATTAAAAATAGATCATTCGCCCGTTCAGTAGTAATAGCACAAACACTATTAAAGTATGTTTTTAAGTTTTCCTCATAATATTGATCACCTGGAATGTATGCGCACGATATATGCAGGTATTGCGATATCGATTTATTATTAATTTTTATAGACACCCACAAATCTTCCGCGCTAGACCGCCAGGCAAGTTGTTCGGTTGTGCACAAGTTAGTTTTAACCGCTATTAACACACCACCTCCTAACTTTTGACCCGTCATCCCATAATCCCGATCCCGCCTGTAAACTGTGTACCTACTATCAATAATTTCGTTATTGAAAAAGGTATCGTTTAGCCACGTCTCTGTTATTATAATGATATCATAATCGTTACTCAAAACATTTCTAATGAAAATATCCGTTTTGGTGCGCAAACCACGCACATTCTGATAAAATAAGCGTAAGTTTGTCATTTTAAACTATTAAAATATCCATACATTATAGCTTGTAGCAATGAAATTGTTATAAGCGTAGTTTGCACATCAAACTCGCCGGAATCCAGCTGATCCCCACTACACGCAATAAGTAACACACGCCAGCGGCACTCAAACTTATTACGCAGGCAACTAATGCAACATAAATGAATTATAAAAGACTTAGAATATGTTGATTTTAGAGAGATTTTCGGACAGGAATATAATATTAATATAAGCAGTAAAAATGGAAAAAAATGAAAACTAAGGGCTGAAAAATTGTAATAACGATAAAGCTCTAGTCCCCGTGTTGAGTACGTGGTTCCCCGAGCCTTGACAAGTCTTTTTCGCTTTGAATGCGCACAATTGGTGAAGTTGAGTTCTTTCTTGCTAACAGTTTGCAATCTACGCTCCAAACAAAACCCTCTTCGCCTATGATATTTTTCGCCTTACGTCTCAAAACCTTGTTCTCGTATGTCAGATGGTCAGATGCGAATATTTGGTGCGGTTCTCCGGGCAACCCCGCTTGATGTGTCGTGAGTCCTTTGAACTTTTTCATTTGAGACAGAAAAGTATCTTTTTGGTCTTTTTTATAAAATTTCAGTACAATGGGCTTAATTTTGGACTTATCATCTTGTTCCTTTTGGGCTACGCGTGAAATAAACTCAACATCATCTCTAATCCATACAAACCCAATAGAAGATGAGATTTTTTCCATGTAGTCGAGCAGGTTTTCAGTCTTAGATTGGGGTATGCCACGAATCTCCACGTTACACATTCTCGCCCTCTGGTTATGGTCACTTAAACTACCTTTGAGAATAAGTATCTCATTTTTCAGAACTGTGACATCATTATCGATTGAATCTACTTGAGCGAATTTTCCCTCCAAGGCTGAAATTTTCTTCGTGTTATCACTTATGAAGTCATGCGCAGTTTCGACGGAAGTAGTGAGAGAAGCAACATTATTCTGGATGGCTTTCATTTGCGATTTGAAGTCTTCCAAATCAGACTGCGTTTGTTTCACAATAGATAAAATCTCTGCAATACTAGCATCACTCGAACTTTCAGAACTAGGTTCTGGTCTACCGCTCTTACATGTAACACATTTCCATTTATTTCTGGTCGCTTCAGTAAGCTTACGAAACTTAGTTTCAGTTGAACCTCCACACGAATAGTGATATATACGAGAGCAATCCGAACAACGCATTCCATCTGAGACATCCTGGTCACAGCGAGGGCACACAGAAGACATTAGAAATCGGTATAGAAAACCGCAAAGTTTGACAATCACTGGTGAACGCAACGTCACACGCGGACAATAATGCTATCTCTTTCTGTCAAGGAAGGGTAGGGCGCAGGCACCGTAGTGATGCAATGCAAAAATAGCACAAGCGTTGATTTGCGCGTAAACACAATTGCACTTATTAGATAAGGTTCTAAGGTCAAATTTTGTTCGCACTTGAATTAAGGATTATTTGAAGAAACTTATAACACGTCTGCTTCCGATCACGAATGACGGACGATTATTGCTTATATAATAATAGCTAGATAATACTAGCTTTCCGCCGCGGCTCCGCCCGCGTTAAAAACTACTGAACCGATTTCAAAAATTCTTTCACTCTTAAAGCTACATTCACCCTGAGTAACGTAGAAAAAATAAAATAAACAAAAATTACAATTATACCTAACTACATGAAATAAAATGTTCAGTATGTATGTTAGCGAGTGTTTGTGTGTTTGTTTGTAGACTCGGAGTATCTGCAGTACTCTGTGCGCGAGTACATAACGTTCGAGGAGTGGCCCACGCCGCGCGGTCTGCGCGTGCGCGACCGGGCCAGCCGCGTCGGCGTCCGCTCGCACTGCATCGACGCGGGTATACCAACCTTACCATACCACACACACACACACACACACACACACACACCGGGCCAGCCGCGTCGGCGTCCGCTCGCACTGCATCGACGCGGGTATACCAACCTTACCATACCACACACACACACACACACACACACACACACCGGGCCAGCCGCGTCGGCGTCCGCTCGCACTGCATCGACGCGGGTATACCAACCTTACCATACCACACACACACACACACACACACACACACACACACACCGGGCCAGCCGCGTCGGCGTCCGCTCGCACTGCATCGACGCGGGTATACCAACCTTACCATACCACACACACACACACACACACACACACACACACACACCGGGCCAGCCGCGTCGGCGTCCGCTCGCACTGCATCGACGCGGGTATACCAACCTTACCATACCACACACACACACACATACACACACACCGGGCCAGCCGCGTCGGCGTCCGCTCGCACTGCATCGACGCGGGTATACCAACCTTACCATACCACACACACACACACACACACACACACACACACACACACCGGGCCAGCCGCGTCGGCGTCCGCTCGCACTGCATCGACGCGGGTATACCAACCTTACCATACCACACACACACACACACACACACACACACACACACACACACACACACCGGGCCAGCCGCGTCGGCGTCCGCTCGCACTGCATCGACGCGGGTATACCAACCTTACCATACCACACACACACACACACACACACACACACACACACACACACACACACACACCGGGCCAGCCGCGTCGGCGTCCGCTCGCACTGCATCGACGCGGGTATACCAACCTTACCATACCACACACACACACACACACACACACACACACACACACACACACACACACACACACACACACACACACCGGGCCAGCCGCGTCGGCGTCCGCTCGCACTGCATCGACGCGGGTATACCAACCTTACCATACCACACACACACACACACACACACACACACACACACACACACACATGCACACACTTACAAACTTACACACTCACATTGCGCAAGTTGACTTTGTATAAAAAGTAAAAAAAAAATTGTGAATTCAGAAAACTTGCAGAACATAAGTTGCTCAGTTTCACGAGCTAAGTTACCTATAACCCTATTAAAATAATAAAATATACATTATTACTCTGAATTTTCGCTAGTCTCTGTTTGTCAATAATTTTAAAATAATATGAAATAATTTATTGAAGACTTTGTTTTTTTTTGTCTTACCTTTTCGCACCTCAGCTACCATAAAAAAATTCTTCCTTAGTCTATGTTTTATACAAACTATTCTCTTTTTTTGTTTCCCAGGTCTGGTGATAGATGGCAGTGTATCGTTTCCGTTCAACGATGGATGCGAGGCGCTACTTGAAGTGCACCCTGAAGACTCCCTCATGACCGTACACATGGACGACACCATACACCATTGACGGGATTGACGAGGATTGACGGGGATTGATGGGCTTGACCGTGGTTGAAGTGACTTGATTAGCTTGATGCTGATTAAAGTGGCTTAAGAGAGATTGACGGTGATTGATGGACTTGACAGTGGTTGAAGTGGCTTGAAACAGATTGAAGGCGATTGACGCCGCTTGACGGGCGATACGTGACATCATTATAAAGCCAATTTTGTAGTTTGACAGAGATTGAAAAAGAATGTATTTGAGATTGAAAGAGATTATGGAATATTCGTTGACGTTGAGATAATTATTGGCGATTATAATATTATAGATTGCGATTGATGATATAGATGTAAGATTATAAAATTAAGATCGTTTTGCTCCGAAGTTGGTAGTGAAGAAATGCAATAGACAGCTAATTATTTCCTAGAAACATATTTTAATATGTTCCTAAAATACTAAAAGTGAATTTAAAAGTGTTAGTTATATATAGCAAATATTATTCCTCGTCACTACCTAAACTGTACTATCGCTTAATATTAAAAAAACAGTAGAATAATTATTAAGAAAAAGTATTGAAAATCGTACAATTTCTGTGATTACGTGACAGCTTCTAAAGTAAATATAAAATATCGATATTTAAGAATTTGTAATCTTAAAACGCTTGTGGATTCTGATATGTTAAGGTAGTCATATCTTATGTAAACTTATTTCTGATTGTCGCAAACTTAAACTAAATAAAATTGCTTAACTCAAGACTGGCTCTCGTCTCGCAATAATGAGCAGGTTTTTTATATATATGGTCCGCAATATGGCGATCGTTTATAAAACTGTTGACTTTTAGTAGTTTTAGTTCAAGTTTGTGGTTGTTGGAATGTATGCGCAATCTTACAATTTAGAATAAGACTGATAATAAGATACCTGTTTAGATTTACTTCGATTTTGACGTAGGTCCGAATCTACCAACAGACATAACCAAGACTTGATGTTCAAATCATTTGATATTTTGTTTTCATACTAATTTATTGTCAAAGAGACGTTTAAACTTTAAGCAACCGTTATGTCTGGTGATAAACTATAGGTTTTGATAAAGAGCATCATTTGTGTCTATGTTTTAGAAAGTTTACTGTGGTTTGTTTCATATTAATCCGGACAAAAGGTCATTGACGCCTGCATACAATGCGCACATTTTTTTCAAACGATACCGGAGATTATCGCAAAATACGTAATTTGGCATACCGTAGTAGAAGGCGGGGTGAGCCTTTGACCTTGCCAAACATTTTGGCGTTACATTACTTTTAACTTTCAAGAAAAGAGAGAGGTTAATGAACTTTTGTCCGGATTCATATGAAATAGACCATATTGTCTGAGTTCGACGATCTATTCTACATATTGAGTAGGCCAAATAAGTGGTTTCAGCTTTGATTCTCTATTTCATTATCAATAAAATAAAATGAAAAATTTTAGTCGGCAAAGGCAGCTGACCGATCATGCAAACAAAATTATCTTTTTAAACATTTTTTAACACATTTATTTCATTTTTTCATTGCTTTGAGTGTTTGATATTTTTGCCCTTGAACCAAACTTTTTTTTTTTAACAGAAAGTCTAGGGCGCTAATTTACAATAAATTGCACAAAAGTGTGTCATTATGTGATTATGTAATTTGAAACAACTTAATACGCAAGCTCTTTTCCTTAGCGAGGTAGGCAGAGCTAGTCTTAGCAAGCACAAACTAAAATCACGTCTCCGGGTTACTTTAATTTCACATTATTCAATATATTCTTAAAATGCTATTGTAATTTCATTTTAAGTAGATTTATTGCAATAAGTATTAAAAGACAGTAGAATAGTGCTCCTATAGTAAGAATTAACCTTCTCACTGGTGTAAAGATAATATGTTTTAAAATTGATACGGATGTTTTGTCTTAAATTACATAGCTATGTAAATAATTTTTTGTAAGATTTATATTATATTATAAATAACACACTGTAAATTTTTATACACTGTTTAATTGGCCAGTAATAAATTATTTTATACCAATTTAAATGATTTTATTTATTTAGAGGCAGAAATAAAAACACAATTTAATTTTATGTCAGTATATTTGTTAAAAAAATTCGTACACTGTCATCATTCGATATGGTTCCAGAACCCCATTGATAAAAAAATACTAATAAAAAGAAACCATTATTATTCCAAAAAACCTAAAAAACAATGGGGTAGTTATGAAACACACATCTACTACAATAATTCGTTGTTACATAGGAATATAAGCAAAAAGATACTATATAAAATTGTGTAAAGATATTATAAAGAACACTGCTATGCAGAATAGATCCAACCAACATTTTAATATTTTGCTTTTAATATTTTTGAATGAATGAAATGATGAATATTTGGTACAAAAGTTTATCATAGAAGATAACTTAAACGTTTCCATATTTATTTAAAAGCATTGCTTATTCGATAACCAAACTTGTTTTTTTTTTTAAATCCAGGTTTGTCTTTTTCCCATTATAAATACGACTAACGCTGTAGGCGAGGTCATATTGCATTCTCGTTCGCTCATAATACGTTGTCTCCTTCACACTAAATAGGGCTGTGCCAAAGACAATAGTCATAAAAAAAATAGCACCGATGATGGACGGATTTAGGTAAAATGCTACCCTTACGAGTCTTAATATTACATATCTTAAACAATATGGCATCCATATTAATCCATAAAATATAATAATATTTACGGTGTGGTTAAAATGCGTGCATTAGTTATTATAAGACCACCACCAAGTGATTTATTATAAAGGCCTGTTCACACCGTACTTCCAGCTGCAATTTTAAATCGATTAAGTAACTCGATTTTAGTAAAAAAACATTTTAAATAGGAAAAGTATTCTTTAAAAACTGTTTCGAAATTATTGTTCCGGTTGAGGTATTAAAATAATTGAAAAATTCAACTAGAGTGAAAGTTGAGTTTTCTGTGTAGAGCTCATGAAATAAATAATATTATATTTGTGAAGAAAAACGTGAAGGAAGACCTTTTTATGTAAAAAAATAGAGATTTTGTTGTTACCTAATACCACACTATTACCTACTGTAAAATAGAATGCAAACATACAAAGAATAAAAAAGTTTCATAAGTATTTATTAATTTCCTGTTTTGTTCGCTTTTTTACTAAAAAAAGAAAATAAATAATGGTAAAAATAAAAAAATCCTAAAAGTCGTGTCGTATCTCGGTCACAGAGCAGTTCTGAAGTCGGTCTTGACAAGGCCTTTATACATCCCCTATAAGAATTAAAAAGTATACTATACAGAGATCAACCTAACAAATATTTATTCTTAAGCCTCATTTGCGACGAGGCAAAAATACGCAACAGCGTCGCATGCCACATGTAAAATAGACTGCCGCATGCCGCAATTATTATATATTTGTTGCATGCTACAATAATTATGTAGCAAGCGATACTGTTGTATGCTGTAGCCTCAGCGTAAAAGAAGCTACGTTGATCAGTTAGCTATATACATACACAAGGACATCTTTCATTACGTATTATAAGGCAACCTTTATTTAATTATATGACTAAAATTAATTACATATAGATATTTATTTATTATGTAGGTATTTAAGATGAACTCACAAATTTTAATATTTTAACTAAATCACTGTCATATTGAAAAAATAAAAAACTTGTT
Organism: Teleiodes luculella; assembly: GCA_948473455.1. Lineage (NCBI taxonomy): Eukaryota > Metazoa > Arthropoda > Insecta > Lepidoptera > Gelechiidae > Teleiodes > Teleiodes luculella. The sequence continues at coordinate 4,477,750 of OX419608.1, forward strand.
ATTTATCTTTTTATGTTAGACATTTAAAATGTTACATTAAGTACCTATTTTATTTATGACCAAGTGCGAGTTCACCTTGAGCATAAAGCTATTGCATTAAGGACGGCATTAATACACAAATTATCACAATACAATAATGTTATTTTTGACAGCAAAAACTAGTCAATCCACTTTCTATTTTTCTTTTATTCTTATATAATTATTGCTGTCGTACGTTAAAAATACAGCTTATATACTAAATATTACTGGTAAACGACTACATAATAAAATAATCTGACTGCATCGTTGTATTGTTACAACGTTATTATAAGAACATTTTATTTTTAATAATTTTATTGTACTCAGAAAGCCCGACCAAAGAAATAAGAAACCTCGCCATATTGCGGAATTTCAATGGAACTAATTTTATAAGGGAAATTGTTGCCATAGTCGTAAAAATATACACGTGGCGCCGCCCCAGCCAGAGCAGGTTTCTTATTTCTTTGGTCAGGCTTTACATTGCAATTTCATCGACTTATTTTTCTAAAATAAGTACAAAAATTTGCCCGTCCACAACTTATTTTATCAAAAATATTGTTCGTTCCATATTACTTCAAATATTATTGTTTTTAAATATAATAATAATAGGATGATTTTTATTGATAATTTAATCTAATATTTAGTCACTGGTAAAACTGAAATATCCCAAAAGATGTTTTTTTTACAGGTTTCAAAAGTACATGCCTATTTAACTTTTCTCAGGGCAGCTCAAGCTATAATTTTAACATATTCCCTTTTCAATAAATTCTTAAATATTTGAAATTGATAATTATCTATAACGCCAGGGCTTCGTTTCATAAACATGACACTTGTGAATTACAATGATAACCCTTTATACATTGCGGCGTCAAAAATAGCTTGATATAAATGGCAAATTAGATCCTCGCAATAAATATCAAATTGTCATCGTAATTTTCAACTATTAAAAAAGGCCCAAAACATTAAGATGCAGTTATAAGCGGGAGCCGCAGATGCAGGTTACGTTAATGCAGGCGTTGCCTTGCTCAGATGCAGGCGATGATGGCAGCCATCACGATATAGATGCGGGTGACGCTAATGCAGGCGACAATCACTAACTAGTGTGAGAGTATCCAGTGTTAATACATGGGTACGGCTATTATATACTTCTGTGATATGGACCACTGTACATAGTTATCTAAAGCCTGATCAGAGAATTAAAAGCCTGCTTTGGGGGCACCACATATATTTTTAAAACATGTTTAAGGCAACAATTTCCATTATAAAATTAGTTCCATTGAAATTCCGCAATATGGCGAGGTTTTTATTTCTCTGATCAGGCTTTAAGTCTTCCAGTCCAGCGTCGCCTTGCTAATATGCAGGCGATAATGGCGATTACGGAATAGATGCAGGAAACGCTAATACGAGCGATTCTCTAACTAGTATGCGAGTATCCAGTGTTGGTATACGGGCCGCTATACAAGGAACTTCCCGTGCGGGAGTATGTCTTCCCCCGTCGTCGTGCTAGTATGCAGGCGATGGCCGCGATCACACATATCATGAGCACCACGCCCGCTATGCAGATGGCGATCGCAAAGTTGCGCTGCGATATGCAGATCTCGTCTTCCTTCTGGAACAAAAGAATAACGTCGTTTGTTAATAAGTAGGCTTACTACGTAAGAAGCGACAGGCTCGAGAAGCTGTCAAACGCGACATATTGACAGAACTGCTATGGCTCTAATGTCACTACGTCGCGTTTGACAGCTTCTCGAGCCTGTCGCTTCTTACGTGCGGAAAGTTTAAAGAAACTTGACAGAAACAGACTGATTCAAGTCATAGAGGTGGGTAAGTGCGGGCTGTGGGTCTACATATCCGATTATATTATGTATAAGCAGCCTGTCTCATAAAAAGCGGGCGCAATTAGTGTAACAGGCTGCGGCCCTCTCTTTCCCGCGGCTGTACCTAATATCTACGTGGCTTTAAAGTACGAAATCCCAAAAAACATGGCGCGCTCTCGTAGCAAGTTTTTTACTTCAGTGTCAGATTTAACAATGTTTTTATGGCCTTGCTCTTGGTTTTATTCAGCAGGCAATCTGTCAAACGCGACATAGTGACAGAATCACTATGGCTCTAATGTCACTATGTCGAAAGAAGCTCGATTTTTTCGCGCGTTACGTAATACCACAGAAGAAAATAATAGTATTAAATACTATCATTTTCTTCAGTGCTAGAGGGTAAGATCAGGACTTAGGTGGAGCTATCTCGCCTAAAAATACATGTTTACTGTGACTAAGAAAAAATTATGCTTAGGTTACCTTTTGGCTAATGACGTCATCGTTGTCTGGCGAATCGGCTTCATTCACGTAGAGTCCGGAGAACACCTCCACCTTGGCGGGGGAGCCCTCGTCCGCCTGCCTGCGCACGCGCAACGCCTTGTGCGTGCACGGCTCCTACACACATACAAACATATTTATAAGTTGTCCATACTACGTTAACAGCTCATATAATATGTGTCCCCGCGGAGGGGCTCATGTCTACTCTAACCAGGTGCCTCCAGAGAAGGATTTTTATTTATGAAATATTCACGGTCAATGCCAAGCAAGCAGCGTACCCATAGAAAGAAAGAGCTCCGGGACGATAACCGAGTTTATATGTAGCCTTTCCTTTTCCTTTTACCTAGAAAGCGGACGCGATCTGTGTTACAAGCGGCATATAAACTCAGATACTGTTCTGCAAACCGCGGTTTCCCGGGTCTGTGGGTCCGCTTGTTAAGTTTTGCTTAGCTACTGAACTTTTCATCGCAAAAGAATACACTGTATGATTATACCCCCGGTAGATCAGTAGATATCCAAAAAGAAAGAAGAGAAAGCAGATAAGAAGAAAATGGAGAAGAAGATATTGTAATTAGTATTCTTCTTTAGCTTTTTTTTTCTTATTTAATTATACTCACGCAGTCGCTCTGATGGTTTAGGTCGCACAGTTTCACCTCGCAGGTGTAGTACACACTGGCGGTGTAGGGGAACTTGTGAGCGGGGAAGGCCACACGCGCTGACTGCTTGTCGCTCGAGTACTGGAACATGCCCATTATCTCACCGTCTAACGGGCACCTGGACGAAAGGAGAAAAAGGAAAAGATTACAACTGTTTCTAACTGTGTAAAACCACTAATTGATCAGCCATGTCAGGAGCCTAGGGCCTGACCACAGCTTCTAGTGACGCGCAGCGTGAACTGTGAATAGACCGGCGCACGCAAACGGCAATATATAATACTAGCTTTCCGCCGCGGCTCCGCCCGCGTTAACAGTGTTTTCCCGTGGGAATGAGACATTTTCCCGCGGTAAATTGTAGCCTATGTTCTTTCCTAAGGTCTATTCTAACTTTGTGCCAAGTTTCACCAAAATCGGTTCAGTACTTTTGGAGCATTTTCAATTATTAGGAATATTTTACGTTTTTTTTACACCTTGGGTTACATATTTGAAGTTTTAGTAAGGATCCCTAATTTTTTTGAAAATAAAATATAGCCTATGTTTCTCAGGGATCATGTAGCTTCCCAACAGTGAAAGAATTTTTGAAATCGGTTCAGTAGTTTCGGAGCCTATTTAATGCAGACAAACAAACAAACAATCAAACCTTTCCTCTTTATAATATTAGTATAGATACCGGAGGCGCAAACGACAAATAGGTATGTTAACCTCAAAATCTATACAATAAGCAAGTAAGCATCACAATAAAGGCCTTCCTTAAAGATCTCCACAACTATCGTTCCTGTATGGCTCGAATCCGGCGGCTTCCCGTGATCCTCAGTCCATCGCTTCTTGCGCCGACAAAACGTAACGTGGAGCTGAAGTTGCTATGAACTTGTACGAAGTCTGTGTGAAGTGGGCGAGGATTTCATGCAAACTTGTAACTAAAGACCACTAAATTACCAATATCTATATAGGTCAGGTAGCTAGTAAAGACTTACCCATCATCAGCGATCAAGCTCTGTTCGGCCCAGCCCAGGCCGTCCCTCACCGCGCACTCCGAAACAAGGAGACCATACTGCTTCTGCTTCTCTAAAGACACGACTAGGGTCAGGTTGTCACCTATCCTCACATTTGACGCCACCTGAAAAATAAAAAAAATGTAAACGTAAAAAAAATCTTCGCAAAGTTAGAACGTTGAGTGACGATTTACGAAAAGTGGCTGAAAGCAAGTGGATGCGTGCGGCCGAAGATCGGGTCAAATGGCGCGCCTTGAGAGAGGCCTATGTCCAGCAGTGGACTGCCGCAGGCTGCTGATGATTATGAGGAATGTTTACCTCATTATCCTCGGGGTCTCCCTTGTAAATCTTCATGGTGACAGATGGTAGCAGACCAGAGTCCTCGTCGTATTCATTCTCGTCTCTGGAAGTAAAATAAAGGGTTTATTATAGTTCTCTTTGTATTCTGTGACTTAACCACACCCTGAACATCCAAAGAACGAATGCCGTTTGTAATTTTATCAGACAACTGCAAAACTTTAGTTAAAATAAAAGGAATAGTCTTCTCTCTTCTACGACTGCCAAAGGGAAGACATGGAATGGATAGTATATGAGTAACTAGTGATGTGCCGTTCCCGAGAATAGTCCCACACTAAGAATGCTACTTTCCGTTTAACTAGGACGAGTCAGTGTGATCTGTAGGGTCGGTCAAGTGGTTAGGTACCTAACCGGAAAACACCAATCCGGTCTACCACATCTAGCCAGCTTGAACAGCAAATTTCGTTGGAAATATTCGTGGGATCGGAAATTTCCCGGGAATGATGGAAATATTCCCGGGAAGGACACATCACTACGTGTAACTCTGCCACTTCGGCAATTAACTGTCTACGTGTCATCATCATCATCATGTCAGCCTGTACACGAAGACGAAGGTTTCCCCCAAAGATCTCCACAACGATCGGTCCTGCGCTGCCCGCATCTAGCGACTTCCCCCTCAACCTCAACAGATCCTGTATCTTTTAATAAACTAGCGCAACAGGAGCTAGTTAGCAGGCTTTATAACGATAAAGTGGTAGATGCAAATATTTTTAGCAAAAAAACTAAGTAGTTTTAGAAGATTATCCCTACAATATGGTAATTAATAAATTGTTCGGAGAATTTTATCTTTTAACTTAATTTTTGTTTTTATTTAACGGTTATTATTAGGTTCAGTATATTATTATAAGGATACTGTCAGTCTAGATTTTAATATATTATTATAGTGTGTGTGTTTTTTGCAAACACATGTGACTCAAATTCTAAAATAAATAAAGTCATAAGGTACGGGCGCCGATGAAGGCCCACTTAATTTCAAATCCTTGTAAAATCTTGCAGTTAAGTAAAGTAAAGAAAAAACATAATGGAAATTATAATATATTTATTTGGGAAGCAAGATACCTAAAAAAGTAGTACAGCTTTTGGCATTTTAACACAAAGATAAACACTTTTTATAAACTTGGTATTGGGCTATCTTGGGAAGCTGGTCGCCGAAGATGGCCCGAAAAATATTAATGGAAATATATGCATTATAAACATTTTAACACTTTTAACATAAAATATCAAAATGAAACACAATCTTCTCATAACATTATTCACAAAAGGTAAAATAGTTAACGAAAAATTCAAATGTGGGCCATCTTAAATCTATCAAAATATAAATCAACTATAAAATAAAAACTAACTACTAAATAAAAATATATTTTACTTTTAAATTAACTTTGAAAGTAACTTATCGAAAATATAAAGAAATCAATTCTTTTTTCTAAAACATTTTTGTTTTAGTAGGTGGGCTATCTAAGGGATACTGATAATTAACTTTGAGATCAATCAAAATAAGTGTACTTATTAGTAAAAACAAATAAGACGCTATTGTCTTTAATTATGTGCGTGTATTCTTAACAAAAAAATAAATTATCTCACAATAATCTGAAAAGCGAATGGGGCTATGTTGGGGATCATATTATGGGCCATGATAGGAAATTACCCCCAGTTTAAGTATAGTCTCGTAAAAATACAAAATAGGTAATAAAATAATAAAACTCATCTGTAATTTCGTTGATTAATAAATTAAATACGAGTTTTCACAGTTTAGAGCAAACAGATTTGCTTTTAATTTGCAAATTTTCAAAAGAAATGACATCGTGGAGTTTATAAAACGTGTATCGTTCTGACATGACCAAGCAAACTGTCGTCTGTCTTCAAAATGATGACGCCCCGGTAATGAAACACACTTGCACTATTGTCTATGATACTAGTAGCATAAACCCGCGTAATTTCAAATGTTTCGAATAATCATAACTGTATTTTTTTTAAAGTGGGCTATCTTAGGAGCCGGGCTATCTTCGGCGACACTACCTTAGTCAAAAAGTTTTATTCGAAGTAAGATATTACAAATCACTTTTCGACGTCATAACTGATGAAATTATTAAGCTTTGCTTGGAAAGCCGGCTCTCGTCTCGCACTAACTTCAAAAGGCTTTTATTCAAAGTAAGATTCAGTCATATAGGTACTTTTAGTAGGTGTTGACTGAAAATCAGTGTTGCAAGTACGTTGACTACGTTGCTCGCAGCGCCACTGCTGAGGCAGCACCTTTTCGTGTCACACTGCATGTTACTTTGTCATGTATGCATGCTTTTTACTGTATTTGCATAACGTCTTTTTGCATTGTATAGCATTAATAGGTAGGTATTTTCAGTTGTATCTTTGTAATGTGCACTGAGAATTGAATAAACTTCTTTCCTTCTTACTCACATGATTGTTTTTTTTTTTTTTTTTTTTTAATTGACCTATGCTTGTCTCGAAAAGGTACGACCAATCAAGCTTCACCGGACTTGCGGGGGAGCGGAAGACTCTACCCCAAAAAAAAGTCATATACCAACGCGTCTAGGGGCGGCTCAAGGGAGCCTCGGACCACGGCCTAGCGTGTTGATATTGAAAAACATCATGAAGGAGACGACGCCTGAGGGGCTCCGTCTCAGATTTTAATTTTGATTTTGGTTTTGGCCGCGCCCCGCCGCCGGCGGGTGCGGGCGTTGTTACCTGAAGGGTAATTGTTACCTGAAGGGCTTACTCACATGAGTTGATCGGAAGCCGTGAGCCTGGCAGGGTGTGGTCGGTAAACGTGGTAGTTGGTGAGGTCGCGGCGGCGGTAGCGGCACCGGACCGCGTACCCTCGACCCTGACCCGTCACCAGCTTCAGGTGGGGCTGGACTATCACGTTGTTGTGGAACTCCACTGTGCCGTCATCCTGAGGAGACAAATAACATTAAATAAAAAAAGCGGTTGTCTATAAAGTCGGTTTACTGACGATAGTTGAACGTGACAACGATTGTGCCTCTTTGTAGCTCGTTGTCGACCCTGCAACCTGTCAACTTTTATCGCGATGTTCTGCAATAAAAGCTGCAACCACAGTTACTTCCACATTTAATGATGAATTATCCACATTCATATTCCGTTTCGTCGATAGCGTAAAGCTTCCTTTTGTGAAGAAGAAAAACAAGCGCAATAATATTATTTAAAATAAGGAAAAAATATGATTCACGTGACAGTTTTAAATTTTAAGAGAACTATTAACCATTTTATGATATGTCGAATCACCTCGCGCTTTTGTTAGAATTCAGTTTATTAAATACTTTCGTAATTCATTTTTCTAAAATGGCGCTTTTAAGCCTTCTAGCACCTCCTTACCGAAGGACCGCGGGAAGCCGCTGGATGCGAATAGCGCAGGACCGATCATTGTGGAACTTGCGGAGTTCTTTGCGAAGGTCCAACAGTCATTTTACTTGTAAACCACGTAAAACTTTAGTAGAATTTAAATTGATACGGTAAAAAAGAACAATGATAAAAAAAAAGTATTGGCCTAAGCCTATCAGCTTAGTAAAAACTTGGCAATGCAATCAGTTAGCTATCGTGACCGCCGATCGTGACTGCCTTTTTATTATCATTATAAAAGTTTATTTATCACTGGCCACTTCACAGTTCACACCGTCCTCGTTTTAAAAAGAAATGGACTCAAAATTCAAATCACAGGCCATGTTCCTTCCGTGCGTGCACGCATGACGGGGTGTTCCGTCTGCGTGACGTCATATCCGTCTATTGTGGTTTCTATGGGGTGCTTGCACCTGTCATCTGTCACTTGTTCTGTTAAAAGTGGATGCACTGTTATGGATGAATGTGGAAAGAATAGCTTTCAATGAACTTTCAAGAGATTCAATACAGAGTAACCTAAACCATTTTTCAACGTCACAACTAATACGTAAATACCAATAACACAATCCGTCCATGGTTGATGTCTTTTTATTAAACTTTTATTCATCTTAAAACCAAAAATAGGAATTGTTACTTCAGAATAAAGTAATTTTTTGCTTGATTACGTAATTTTTAAATCACATTTCTCGGTCCCAAATCCACACAAAGGCCCATTCAATTGAGTAATTTCTTTCGCCAATAAAATTCGCTAAGTGGATCTTATTCTACTGATAAAGGAAATGTTGTTGCAATTTTTTTCTTGTGGATGAGGATACTTGTGAAAGAAAAACAATTTATTTCATTGTTTCCCGTAGGAATAAAGGAAAATTTCACGATAAAATGTCCATGTCCTCCCCGTGATATCTTCTGTCAAACTGTTTTGTTTAACTGACCTATTCTTGTATCGAAACGGTATAACGGACGTATCAAGCTTCACCGAACTTGCGTAGGAGCGTAGGCTCTACTCCAAAGTAAGTACTAACCAACCATACCAACATACCAACTCGTCTGGACTGGAGTAGGTTCAAAGAAACCTCGACCCATTAACCTGTCAATATTAATAATAATAATAATAATAATATACTTTATTGACACCAAGAAAAACATTACAGTGAAAAATATAACAAATTAAATTCAAGAAGTCAACAGGCGGCCTTATTGCTACGGTAGCAATCTCTTCCAGGCAACCTTAGGGTCTGGATAGTAAAAAAGGGAAAAACTGTGCGGGTTGGTGGCAAATAAAATAAAACTACATACAAATAGTGTACTTAAATTACATAAAGTGCTACAAAAAATAAATAAATAAATACTATACCTAAGATAGACTAATACATACGTAAAATATACATACATATCACATAGCAAAAGAGAGGAAAATATTTAAATTATAGAAGAGGATAAAGCGTTAAGATAATACGCTTTGACACGGGCTTTAAATGAATCTATCGACGGCGCGCGTCTGATAGATTCAGGAAGGTCGTTCCACAGGCGGATAGCAAGGACAGCAAAGGAATTTGAGTAAAACTGAGAAGAAGGAGAAGGAGATGTTAGGGAAAGGTTTACGCATGAGCGAAGATTACGTTTAAGGGTGTCGGAACGGAATATAAAGAGGTCTTTGAGATAGGGAGGGGCATTAGGATTGAACAGGACAGAGTAAAGAAGGGAAAGGATGTGACAGTCCCTACGAAGGCGGATAGGCAGCCATTGAAGTTTCCGACGATAGGCAGAGATATGGTCGTACTTTCGCAGGCCAAAAACAAAACGGATACACATGTTCTGCAGACGTTCCAATTTGTTTACAAGCTCAACTGTTAAATCCGGATAGCACACATCTGCATAGTCCAGAATAGGCAAGAGAAGTGATTGAGCTAAAGATATTTTAGTTTTGGTTGGCAACAGATTCTTAAAACGTTTGAGCGAGCCGTACGCAGCAAACACCTTCCTGCTGACCTCAGACACCTGCGGCTTCCAAGATAGACAGTTATCGAAAGTGATTCCGAGGTTTTTGACTTTGTCGCTATATGGAATTTTCACTCCGTTAAAAATCACAGGCGGTAACAAGTTGAAGTCGATGCGAGAAATATACCAGTGGCTGCCAATAATAATTGTCTGAGACTTCGTAGGATTTACTCTGAGTCCGAAGGAATGACTCCAATTGGATATGTTCTCGATTAGTAGTTGAAATCGCCGTCGGAAGATCAGAGATTGATGCCTGAGAATAAATCTGGAGATCGTCTGCATACAAATGATAGGAAGAAGTTAGAGATTGTGAAATAGAATTTATAAAAAGAGAAAAAAGCAGAGGGGACAGGACGCCTCCCTGCGGTACGCCGGCAGATGTACCACTCCACGTAGAGAAGATTTCATCAATACGTATGCGCTGTCGGCGCCCATACAGGTAACTACGAAACCAGTCAACCACGGAAGGAGATATGTCAAGAGAACGCAACATCGCCAGTAGAATATCGAAGTCAACCGTATTGAAAGCGTTACTGAAATCCAGTAACGTCAACACGGTCAACATTCGACCCTCCATACCCAGCCGAATATCGTCAGAAATTTTGACTAATGCAGTTGCCGTGCTATGACCGGGGCGGAAACCGGATTGGTAAGGATTCAAAAGGTTGTTCAATGAGAGAAATGAACTTAGTTGCTGTTGAACCAGCCTCTCAAGAACTTTAGAAAGGAAAGGTAAAATGGATATAGGGCGATAATCAGACGGAGAACACGGATTAGGTTTTTTCGGTAAAGGAATAATGTGTGCTTCTTTCCACGAGGTGGGAAAGACGCCAGAGGATATGGATTTATTAAGGATATTGGCAATGACTGGGGCAAGGATATCAATGAGAGGAACGATCATTTTACGACTAATGCAGTCAACGCCGACGGCATTCGATGAGATGGCAAGTACGCTCTTCTTGACATCACTAGCAGTGAATTGACGAAAAACAAACGGTGAAGATAACTTAGGAGTGGGAAGTAGTGAAAGATCTTTTAAAGTGCTGGATTTAATGGCACCGTCAATATTAGAAGAAGATGAGAAAAACGTATTAAGAGCTTCGATATCAATATTGCTAGGGGAAGAATGATTACGTGACTTGCCCACCCCAATTTTATTCAGAAAGGACCAGACTTTAGCTGGTTCACCATTCTCAACTGATTTATGGATAAAGCGTCGCTGAATGTCCCGTATCTTTGTATTGCAGCGATTCCTTACTTCTCTGTATATCTCACGACTGCGATCAGTAGCCTCACGTTTATATCGTGCCCTGGCACGAGTCTTTTTCTCCATCAGACTACGAACTTCGTCATTGAGCCAAGGAGCAGGAAGGTGTTTAACACGCACAGCACGCACAGGAGCATGACAGTCATACAGCTTGGTAAGATATGAGTTTAAGAGCTCTACTTGATCGTCAACCGAGTCAAGGTCATCGATTGCAGACCAGTCCACTTTCTGAGCATCCGCAGTAAGTTTGTCAGTATCCATACCTGCGAAGTTCCGTAAAAAGAGGGTTTTAGGCTTTAATTTAGGAGGGCGGACACGATATTAATCGCGATGTTCTGCAGTTAAAGCTACAACCACAGTTCCTTCCACATTTAAAGATTCTCTCTCAGATAATTTTGGCTCTTGCTTGTGAGGTATTGGTTATTGATTCAGCAGTGGACTGTTTGTTACAGAAATGGATAGATAGATACAGCGTTTATTTAGGGCTAATAGTAAAATCACAACAACACAATTATGTAGTTTTTACAGTGATTACAAGTTACAATGGGCTCAACTCCGGCGCGTGGCCGCTAAAATCTCTAAAAAGTTTTTGGTCTTTTTCATTCATATGGAAATCGAAAAGGATGGGAGAAGAATGAAGTCAAATTCTGCTTAAGTGGGATGTTTTCGCATGCGTGCTAAACTAGTGCAAACTACGCGTAAAATTGACGTTTGACGTCTCTAAATTTAAGTTGTCAATCATCTGTCCCTTTTCGTCCTTATGAACGTGTAAGAGACCTATGGTTTTTAAACTTAAGTTAGGGCCCAATACGTCCATAAATAGACCCCACAGCGCTGATTCTGTTAGTAGGTACCAATAGTAGTGCGATATCACCTTTTTGTTGTAACCACAGACAGTGTCTTATTAGAATGCGTGACGGGAAGTGCGCGCGCGCTGCGAAGGCGGTGTCAATTCTCGCACAACTAAGTGACGCTAACTGCTCACGTAATTCCAGCGTTCAGGGCACAGCTGATGCAAACCATGATAATAGGACGTTGACTATATTCAAGTATTATAAATAAAAAAAAGATATAGAAAAATAAATGGGGACAACTTACACGGCCATTTGACCTCAAACTAGGCAGATCTAACTAAACAACATCCAGACATAAAAATAAATATCAATTATTTTGATTAGTTATATTATTTTTATCCATCTAGAAACTATTCTGGGAAAAACGGTCGTCGTCTCGATCTCGTATATTTATTGAAATATATATTTATGTATATGTATTTATGCTTGAATCGCTTTTGGATATTACATACTCCTATGGATCTTCAAGTCGGGTGAAGCTTGATTGGTCGTATCTTTTGGACACAAAAAACATTATTTGGTGTTTCGGTGGGCTTCAAACCCGCGCCTTCCAAATATGAAGCAACGACGCTAGCCACTAGACCACCGACTCTAACTACATTAGTTGACGGTATTTTTGAACATCCTACCGCAAACCACAAGATATACAAAAGTCTGACAGTATAATTAATGACTACTCGTTGCCCGCGGTTTCTTCATGTTAATGATGATTGCCGGCACAAATCATTTGCGACCTTAATTTCATTGACTTAAGATATTTATTATTTTTTCCCTTTTAAGTGCATCATATTGTTTTTTAAAATAGTTACCATTTTAAAGACATTAAAATAGAAAGTCCTTCTTCGCGTTAATGTTTTTACTTTCAGTACTTTTCCTTTTCATACAAAAGACATCAACGCGCTCGCGAGACTTTTTTTCTAATTTAAGCCACCATATTGTTATTGAAATTAAATCCACACAATTAAAATCCCCCACGCGTCAATTTCAAACTCGAAATAAAATTCATAGACTTAAAAAAAAAACTTAATGTGTCGGAAGTAAAAAATATTTGCTCAAACCAACCCGTGTCAGGCATTGTCGTCCGTCAAGTGTGGGAAGTGTGAGGGAGGACTTTGCAGGCTGATAATAACAGTAATAATACACTGTTAAAGGGTATCATTCATTTTGGACCAAAAAAGTAAAAGTGCCGGCAAGCAGAAAAAAGTATAACTTTCGGGTAGAACACACAATTTCTGTATTCTTTTACTATGACACCAATCCTGTGCACCCCATGGTTGTATTGTTAGAAGCTATTATTTAAATAATAAAAATGCTATTATAAAAGTATTATTTTGACGCATGTCACAGCGCATGTAGTCATATTGTATTGAATATATTATACTTATTTATTTTATGTAGTTTAACTTTATTTTTTATTATTATAAATAGGGCCCACTTTGATTAAGTATGTATTTGTTTAATATAATTAAAAAATATATTATGAAGTATTATTATGATGCATATTATGATCATTCACCAACTTTTTTTTGTTTATTATTTAGAAAAAAAAAGTTAAAAAAAAAAAAAAAAAAAGAAAACGTAAAAAAAAAGTAAAGTAATATATAGAAACTACGACGTGTTCTATCCGAAAATAACACTTTTTTTCCTTGGCCGGCATTTTCACTTTTTTGGTCCAACATTGTATGTAACGTGAATGATGTCCTAACTGGTTGTTTATCCGCAACATAGTGGCAGTACTCATGTATCTGAACAACTTTCCCTATGTTTGTCATACAAATTGGCCGGTCACGTGACTGAAGCTTCACTACATAGTATAAAACAAAGTCGCTTTCTCTGTCCTTATGTCCCTATGTCCCTATGTCCCTATGTCCCTGTGTCCCTGTGTCCCTATGTCCCTGTGTCCCTATGTCCCTATGTCCCTATGCTTAAATCTTTAAAACTGCGCAACTGATTTTGATGCGGTTTTTTTTAATAGATAGAGTGATTCAGGAGAAAGGTTTATATGTATAATACATGCATAATATATTTAACGATAACCCACAATAACCATTTTCCCGTGCGGAGCCTTGGCGGGTCGCTAGATATGATAAGTTGAATATTATTTTAGAGATTTCAGCCGTATGTTCCTTAGGGACAGTTGTTCTTTTCAGTTTCATGAGTACTACCGCCATGTTGCAGTTAAAAAACCATTAAAGTTCATTGTGTATAGGTTGTGTACTGCTTATTACTAAACCAAAAAATCGAATCTTACAACAAATATATTATTCGTGCACTAAAAATACTAATCTTGCACCAAATATCCAAGGGCGTGAACCGAAGCGAGGGGACGGGGGGCGCAGCCCCCCGCTAAAAAAAATCAAATCTATCCAGAATCAAATCGGTTGGTTAGGTTAGACTGATGTCAATAACAGAGCGGAGGGAGCCGAGCGTGCCGCGGCAGCGGCCGGCGACCGCCTTAGTTTTGAATTTTTCAAAGTTGATAACTCAAGAAGTCTCAAGTTTTGGTGCACAATTAGTATTTTAGGTGGAACAAGAGTATAATTTGGTGAAGATATTTAGGTGGAACAAGAGAATAATCTGAGGTACGGTTAAATACTATCCTTCTTTTAATACCTCATTACATAAATCGTCTTCGTCTATCTTATATTTGAAAGTAAGGAATAGTAAAAACAACGATTACGTGGTAGTAGCGAGTTATAATCGCGCACTTAGTTACGCCACCCGTCTTTACTTGACACTGCTAGGTCACGGTTGTTGGGCACACTCGTCTACATCTACCGACACGACAGGTTGGATAATTATATTATTATCAGTGATTATAATATTCTCACTGAGATAAAAATATAAAATAAATAAGTATATTTAAATATATATAGGGACATCTCACACACGGTTCCAAATTTTTATACTCTAAGGTTCCAAACAGACAGAGCCTGTACCTACATACTTTTCTAAATATTATGATCCGTTATTTCAACATAATTTGTGGTTATAATAAAAACGTATGATATAATCAAATTTTTTATGTTAGTTTTTTAATATCAAACCTAAATAAAAAGAAAATTAATTTCTTTTATACATAGTGTCAAATTCATTATTATTATTACAAATTTTAACATATAATTTAAAAATAATTTAAAATTAAAATACGACTTTTTCTTTCGATTTTAATATTTAATACTTAGTGGATTCAGAAGAAAAAGCTTTGTTCAAACCACTCAAAAGCGCATTTAAGGAAAAAACAAAAAAAACGGCTGCAACCTGTAAGTAGGTAAAGTAGATATCAAGCTAAGCCACGCCCACCTTTCATTTGGCGACCACGCAAGGCCGCTCAAAGGCCACCTGTGGTCTTTCTCTGCCGAATAGAGACCTGCACTCATAACAGACTACCAAACAGAAATGAAATGAAATGAAATGAAATGAAATGAAATGAAATGAAATGAAATGAATGACAGAGTAGCTAATATAATAAATTGAGTAGGAATAATAAATTTATGGTTACTCATTCATCGTTTAAATCCTACTATATTAGCGCGAAAGTTTGTCAGAATTGATTTACGAGTATGTATCGATCGATGGATGGATATTAATCTTTTACGCAAAAACTACGCAATAATCTAGCTTATACATCAGAATAACATATTATAGGCTACTTTTACCGCGGGAGAATACCTCATTCCCACGGGAAAAACTGTTAACGCGGGCGGAGCTGCGGGTCGAAAAACTAGTTAATAAATAATTTTGTTTTTATTTTTATTTTTATTTATTTACAATATATTGCCTATATAAATAGCATAGTACAAATACATACGCAGATATGATGCTACTGCGTAAAATAAACTAATTATTTTTTGAAAACCAAAAGGGTAAATAACAGACCATCGACTTGAGAAGGGTTTGCTTTGTCTTGAAAAATGTTAATATCTACCTATTATGTATAATGTTTAAGTTGCAAATTAAAAGATTATTTTTTTTTGCACTGGACATCATTGGAAAAATATATTTGTTACCGTGTGATAGAACTCAATCCCATGGGATAATTATTGCATGGGTATTAATTATATTTTGATTTTGGACTAGGAACCTTTGAATCCGTACTATAAATCCAGTTATTTTATTGGTTACCTACTTCACATCATTGCTCAATCAATGTTCGTAATGTTAAGAGGATTATATAACTTGAACTTTGGATACTGTTACTATTAACATAATCATCTCCGTATGATGACATATTGCATCGTTGGTGACTCGACAAAAATATGAGATAATGTACTTTATAAAAAATATTGATGGTAAGGTAAATAAATAGGCTTTGGTAATTTGGGTTCTCAGATTAACAGTTGAACAAAAAAAACTATTTTAAATCCCTATTAATATTATAAAATGCAAACAAAAGTAACTCTGCCTGTCTGTTTGTTTGTTACGCCTCGAAAACCACTGAACCGATTTTGATGAAACTTGGTACAGAGATAAAATAAACCCAGAGCAAGGACATGGGCTAAATCTTACCGCAGGGAAATACCTAAAAAAGCGATTTCAGAGCGTGCCGCTTTTCGTACTTTGTGATAGTATTTACGTTACATTTCATGGATTAAATAAGTATTGGCATATGTGTAACATAATGGCAATATCTTCCTTCCAAAGTGAAGAGTTAAGGCATAAGACTTATTTAAGCTGAGGCAATAAGTATTGTGCAGCTTGCCGCATTCCACATCATATTATCATACTATTATTATTTTAAAGAGGAAAGATTTGTATTTGTGTGTGTGTGTATGTTTGTAATAAATAAACTCAAAAACTACTTAACGGATTTCAAAAATTCTTTCACCATTATAAAGCTACATTCACCCTGAATAGCATAGGCTACCTGTTACCGCGGGAAAATGCCTCATTCGCACGGGAAAAACTGTTGACGCGGCGGCGGAAAGCTAGTCATCACTATCATCACTACATAGTATAAAATAAAGTCGCTTTCTCTGTCCCTATGTCCCTATGTCCCTCCCTTTGTACGCTTAAATCTTTAAAACTACGCAACGGATTTTGATGCGGTTTTTTTTAATAGATAGAGTGATTCAAGAGGAAGGTTTATATGTATAATACATGCATAATATACTGAAGGATAACCCACAATAACCATTTTCACGTGCGGAGCCGGGGCGGGTCGCTAGTAATTGATAAACAAATTTTGCAGTAACATGCTTTAAAAATTATTTTGCCACGATGATGTTGCTTCTTCGTAAAATATGCTACCGCATGCCGCAAATGTGTTATTTAAAGTATAAAAA
Organism: Teleiodes luculella; assembly: GCA_948473455.1. Taxonomy (NCBI): domain Eukaryota; kingdom Metazoa; phylum Arthropoda; class Insecta; order Lepidoptera; family Gelechiidae; genus Teleiodes; species Teleiodes luculella. Next base: position 4,494,858 of record OX419608.1, read on the forward strand.
GATTTTAATATGCACGCATTACTATTCGAATATAAAAAAAATACATTCATTTAAAAGGCTTCAGTTTGTATAGGACAGTTTTTTCTCTTCTTGTTTGACTTGTCAAGTTGTGTATAGTTAATAATTTATGAGTCGTATGTGGCGGCAACTAAACTAGTTTTTATAAATGCCAAGGCTCGCGTCCCAGCTTCACTTGCATCTATTTATAGGTGATGTCATTGTGAAGATAATATTGCATTTTAATTTATTTATTTTACAGAATATTTATATTAAATTTATATATTGAAGAAGGCGGTTTGTCATCGACTCGTAAACAAGAACATTTACATATTTGTTGTTAAAAATATATAATTAAAATGTAGTTTTCATTGCTACCAATGTAATTTTTTACATATAATAAGTTGTAGTAAGAAAACAGAGATGAAACATAAGTAAAAAATAAGACAGCAGCCGTCTTCTTTAGGCGTATTTTTTTTAAGTCGGATCTTATCACATACAACATAAACCAGTGCAATCGATACGTTAATCAATGTTTGACGTCTAAAAATTTTAATTGACTATCACCTATCCATTATAATTTTCAATAGCGAGGACATATAGAGCGTAAAAAGTCTATTAATCGTACTATCGACTACCATCGCTAATCATCACGATATCGTCATCAATGTCGTGACATCGTGGGTGTCGTGACATCACGACTTGACCGGACGGGTAGTGTTCTTTTACCATTCGATTTAACCTAATCTACTTCCGGATACTGAAAAATCCAATTTATTAATAACTAGGCGTGAATCCAAGGTTTCATTTTGTGTAATTCGATCATCGTATAACTGACTAGCTACTAGGACTTAGAAAATACTGAAAGGAGAGTGCAATACAAATATACTTGCCTGCCAGACTCTACTTGCTTTGGATAAGTTCGGTCAGACAATGGCATCTGGCAACTTTAAAAAAAAAAAAAAAACATTTGTCGGAAAGGAAAAAAAATCAACGTCCCCATAAAAATGGACAAAGTCGAAGCATTTTTTTTACCAAGAACAAACTGAAATATTTCTAAGCGCATAGTTTTCCCACCAAGACGAGATAATTTTTATTTTATTTTCTGCAAGAATTCTGAAAATATTTAATTGGCACTGTACTATACGCAGTTTAAAGTATAAAATCTCTGTCAACATAAAATTTAAATATAAAGCCCAATCAGAGAAATGAAAAACCTCGCCATATTGCGGAATTTCAAGAGAACTAATTTTATAATGGAAATTGTTGCAATAAACACAAAAAATGTTCATGTTGCGCACCCAGAGCAGGTTTTTTATTCTTTGGTCAGGCTTTAATATATTATAATGCTCTTACATTGTCAGTGGACATGGTGTTGCAACCTCTGAGCGGCAGCGTGTACTGAAGGTCCCCCCTCGCTGAAACGTACTCTCTGAGGCACGAAGAATTGCTGCCCAGCCCCGCCGGGTACACTATCCCGTTGAACGTGTCGAATATACTGCAACAGAAAAGAAAATTTAAGTAAGAAAAGACACATAACATTCACCCTGACTCAAGGTAGGCTACCCACATAACCTATAAATTTCTTCACGGGCTTAAAAAAGCTTATAAAACACGTAATTTAAAGTGAGCAATGTCGGTACCAGTCGTGGTTTTTAAAATGAATTGTAATCATACTACTTACTAATTGTAATCAGACTTACTGAAAGCGAGAAAATAAAATATTTTTTTTTTATTTACTAGCTTTTCTCATAAATTCTTGCGGTTTGAAAATGCTTTAGCTTAGTTGCACAGTACATTCAATCACATGGTACTCGTAATAGTATAACTTAGCCTCAAGTTAAATTACTTCGGTCGGACCCTTCAAGCAATTCCCATTCTACTCGTGTCCGCCTCACCTACACTAGGGTTGCCAGTAGTACTACTAATAAGTACTTAAACTGTACTTAATTGTCGGGATTCAGTACAATACAATGTTCTCTATACATACAGTTGTTTTATCTTATGAGTGCAGGCGAGCCTTACTTGTAGTTGTGTGCGTATAGACACTCGCTCTTATGTGCGTACTACTAAACTGAGCGCTACGCACACAAACACAATGTGTACACACAGAACACACACAAGTATGGCTCGCCTGCAAGAGTAAGAAAAAAAAACCTGTACTGAACAATTTAAAAGCACAACAGCGCAGTCCTTTGTACAATTTCTTAGAGAAAAATCTTCAGTAATATTGTCTGTTCATTATATATCTGTCGTGGAATGGAAATCTTTTGGGGATGCTTTAGTCCAGCAGTGGACGTCGACAGGCTGAAATGATGATGATGATCGAACTTTCAGTTGTTGTTGTTGTTGTTGCTTTGTTTTGCTACAGAAGAGATACAATTTTCTGTGTTCCTGTACTTTTATTTGTTCAGTATTCAGTATCGATATTGCTTATATTGATATTTCAAATTGTTGTTGTTGCTTTGGGTTGCAAAGCATTGAAATAGCACAAAAAAAGTAAAGATAATATTTTCTGTCGTATTTTGAGAGTAGTTTTATAGAGAACATGGTTTTAGTGGAGTTTCTTACTGTCGTTCTTCTCCTCAGACTAGATAATACTTCTTTTATACTGAGATTGGGAGATTAAATTAGGCCCCGTCTGGCAACCCAACCTACCGCAGGCGAACAAGACGAAAATAAGCAAACGTTTTTAAGTTAAACTTGGCGGTCTTTTTGCGTCCGCGTCGGCGGGCAAAGAACTTGGCGCAAATGACGCACAGGCCCTTTGAGCGAGGCAAAAATAACTTTTATTTATTTATAGATTCAATTCTATTTGTATTTTTTAACATAAAACTCGACTTGTGATTTCAAGAGGCTATTAATGTCTGAAATAAGTAATTAAATAAGAGTATGTAATGGTCTATTTTTACAGGTTTTTTATGAAAAGTTGGTATCTACTTATGAAAGTAGACATATCTCTATGAACCCTGCTCATTATGATTTTTTTTCATATTTCACGTACCTATTTTCGTGTTGTGCGAGTGAGATGGTGATATGCATGTTGTCTTTCTCGCACGCGACGGCGAGCGTGTCTAGCGGCGCGAGCGCACTCGGCCAAGGCGTCGTGTCCGCTTCAGCTGTTGACTGAACTGTTGAGGTCGATAGTTCTGTATAACAAATAAATAAATAAATTAGTCACTTGTGAGCTGCAGATTTCATGAGTCAGTTAAAAATAAATAACAAAGAAAAAATATATAGACGGGGATATCTTACACACGGCCATCTGTTTCAAATAAATCCGAACAAAAGTTCATTGACCTCATTCTTTTCTTGTAAGAGTTGTAAGTTATTAAAAAATAATGTAACGCCAAAATGTCTGGCAAGGTCACACGCTCACCCCGCCTTCTACGTGCTTCTACTACGGTATAATTACGTATTTTGCGATAATTTACAGAAAAAAATGTGCGCATTGTATGCAGGCGTCAGACAGATGATAAATTACTGTTTCAATTTAACGTGACACGTTTACCATGTTTATTTGCAGCCAAAGGCGCACCCATTCTAAACAGTGTGAAAGCAAATTAGACAGTCGAAGCGACAAAATATCTTTGTGTTGCAAAGTTCTTTTTACTGTCGCTCTACGACCACAATGTATTATAAAAGGAGTACAACAGGCGCAAATAAATTTGTAATCGTTCCGACTCTTACTTAAGACAGGTCATACACACACATACACATGTAGATAAATATTAACCCATATATAATATATACATCATCCAGACACAAGGAAAACGTTAAGCCGCGATTAGACTACACAATTTGTTGGACACTTTTTCAGTTAGGATCCTTAGTAAGGACAAGTGTAATTGCAGTTAGTGTCCTAATTATCGGAGCCTTACTGCTATTACACTTACTCCAATTTGTAGAACGCCAATTTGTCGGTGGCTTAAAATTGTGTAGTCTAATCGCGGCTTTCGTCTTGGGTGGGATTCAAACCCGTGACTCTTTGCTTTGAAGGCAGGCTCTCTATCAACTAAGCTACAGGGCCGTCAGTATACTACCTAAAACAACAGCATAGTAAAATGAAGCTTCCTTTGAAAGGGGGTATAAGCTATAATCTCCACGCTTGACAAACAAATTAGAGATTAGGGATCGCATATACATCACACATAAACCAGGAAAATATCAAACCTTCACTGAAAATATACTATATAATGACGGTTTTAGTATAAAGATAATATTTTTGGATTTGAAAAGCTTATTAATTGCTGATTACAGGGATATGCGTAACTCAATACCGACCATAAGGTACCTTTGCACGTGTAACGTCACAAATAAATGCTCATCAAAATAACTGGATTGTACACTAAACATTGATTACGTTAGGTTTAGAGTGCAAACAATTTATTTTGATGTGCATGTTTTTATGATATCGATTTAAATACATGCCACTTCAAAGCAACCGTCGCCAATTTGTTTCGAAAACCCGAATTTTTTTAGTACATTTTTGTTTAAACTATTAACATTCTCTGGACGGAGACATTCAATTTCAAACGGAATAGTCTCTCAAAGAATCTATCTCATCTCCTTAATAATAGGTATTACAGCCTCCTCCATTCCCTTAAGGATTTTATGCTTATGATGGCGATAAAAAACAATTTACTCTGACGATGCGTTTCCGCATTAATAATACTAACTTATATCTTTAACACTCGTTGCTTTCTAAACCCAGTGGTCTTCAACCTATGGTCCTTTAATTTAATAAACAACCTTACAATTATTACAGAGTAACCAAAGATTTAGTTTTTCTCTCACTGTAGACAATAGCTTTACCTATGGTTTATTTAAGCGCCTTAATCAAGTTTATTGCAGACAGTCTTTTAAAATATATAAAAAAACTTATTTAAAAAAAAAACTAAACACAATCAGAAGTGTAAGATTGTAAACTTCTAATTAGTCTGCAATTATAATATATACCTACTGTCACACCGGAGCTTTTGCATAGGAGATGCATTTAGTAAATCGTAAATGCAAAACTAACCGCGTTGTGTGTGTCGGTAAATGATAGCAAATAATTTATTCTGAACTAACTTTCCACCCCATGTCTCTGTCCGCGTTAACAGTTTTTCCCGTGGGAATAAGGAATTTTCCCGCGGTAAAAACTACCCTCTGTACTTCCGCAATGACTATTCTATCTTTATATCAAGTTTAATTAAAATCGATAATTTCGGAGCTTATTCAATGCAATCAAACAAACAATCAAACCTATTTATAATAATTGTATAGACCATAGACTCTATAGTATAGAATATAGATATATCACATTATGCAGCCGCTAGTATTAAATGAGTGTTAATAGATATTGTTGCCAACAAAATATAAGATAAGATAAAATAAATCATTCAAAATCTTAATTTAATAATATGAAGTAATACACACACAAACACACGCACACGTACGTAGCACATAGTAGCTCAGAAAATAGGCAGAAATATTCACATAATATTGTCCCACTGTCTTTGTCTCCCAAATATTCTCTAATTGTTCTATCTTTCACTGCTCTTGGTTAAGAACCACTGGCCGTAACGTAGATACCGTATCAGTTACGTTCACGTTATTTTTTCATGCTTTCTGATTCCGTAACGTATATAACGAGCGGGTTAGGGTAATGGGGATTTTAATAACTGTTTATTGGAGTCTTAGCCATAATTTTATGGAGTTTCGACCATAACTAACTTGGTTAGAAAATTCTGTTAAAGACGCCATATTTTCGAGTTAATGCATTGAGATTATAGAGCGTTTTAAAGTTTTAATGTGTGTATAAATCTCTTTCTATAATAACGAATATAAATCTCCGAAATGTACTACGTGCATTACTTTTGCAACGGCTAAACCAAATTGGATATGTTTTGTTGTGATTAGCATGAGCATGAAAGATAATTAAAAATTTTAAGAATAGTAAACTGACATACATGGTGTTATCATTATTATAATTTATTGCGATATTTTGTATTTTTACATCTATATATTTGTGTTAATAATGGGGCAGCTATTTTGCTAAGGTGGCACTTTCTACCAGGTAACTAACGAGCTTAAAATATCTGTATAATTGTATAAAAAGTGTATTAAAAATTTTGTAGCGCGTGTCTCTACGTATTTCATAATAAAATTTTTGGGTTGATGTCGTTGGAGTTTTTTGTAATAAATAAATATTATTAAATAAATAAATATGTGGGGGCGTCTCACACACGGCCATCTGACTCAAAACTAGGCAGGTTGCAGGTTCACTATAGGTGGCAGTCAGCTGAGTGATATAGATACATATATAAATGTACAAAATCCAGACACAAGGCAATCAAGTGGTCATCACACAAATTTTTGCCCTGGGCGGGATTCGAACCCACGACACTGTGCTTCGCAGGCAGATGTACTATCGCTACAGAGCTAATGTATTGAGCTAATCTCATTTCATAAACAAGGAACCATCGAAATGAGTTGTTAGTGACCGCGCGAGGGCAATCGTCGCTTGCGCAGCCCCCGTAACATGCAGTGCTATGACAAAAGTTTGTCGCACATTTAACTATCAAAAAGTCCGCCATATTGAAATATCCTCCAATAGGATAAGAGAATACGCACGACAAAATTATGTCTGTCACGCGTGGACCGGGCAGGTTAGAAGGGCTGGTCTTAGCCGTTGTCCGGTCAACCACCCGCCGCCTGCGCAGGGCAGGATGCTCCAGCGTTCCAGTCAAAGTAATGTCATTATTACAGGGCGCGCGAGACAGCAAATCGTAGCGCTTTTGTTTCTATTTTGTTGTTTATTGTATGTATTGTGATTTATTGTATTGTATTGTATTGTATTGTATTGTGTGTACTTGCCTGTGCTAGGAGGTATTTGTTTGGTGTGAGCGGTGGTCAGCACCGCCAATAGTAGTACTAAGCTCCACATAGTTCAGTCTGCAACAAATATACAACTTTTATTAGTATTACGGAAGTATAACGAACCGTTACAAATACACCCTTCTCCTTACTTTGGATTTAAATCAAAGGGACTGACAATACAAAATATAAATAAGAAACAAATATAATTTTGAAATTAAAAAGAAAAGTATTTTCTTATCGCGTGGCCAAATGAGCGAAATAGAACTAAATATGTATTGTAAAAGAAATCACATTGACCCTCTCAGTGCGTGACCTTTTCTTATTTACATGTTCCTGTTACCTATGTGTAATGACGAGACCTGCAATTGGCTTTCTATTTCTAATTTATCTTTTAAAAAGCATCGTTAGTCTGTTTTACAAAACGAGAACCGGTGAAGCTTGATTTGTCGCACTTTTTTGACTCAAGCATAGGTCTATTAAAAAAGCAGGATGGATTAGTGTGGATTGTAGGGTCTACCGAGAATTATTGAACCGCCGAATAGTTCTGACATGGTGGGCTCCGGGACCAAAAAAGTATATCCGTAGATAAAGTTGTGTCCGTAGATAAAAACAAATTTTATTTTACATTTTTCATGTCAAATGTATAATTTTTTTTACAAATGCTTATATTTCATTACATATCCATTTAGTAAAAAAATTACAATTTTTCAATCAACTTGTTTCAGCACCACGGAAAGAGCTTATTAACACTATACGATAAAAAAAAATTGTATTAAATATTGTACGTTAGTCTGTAAGGTATTTATTATGATTCTTTGTATATGTAAATATTGCCTGAAATAAATGTATTATTTATATTTTATATCAGCTCCAGGAAGTCAAAAGCTGTAAAGTTACACAATAAGTATTATAAGTATGAGAGTATCACAGAGTTAACACCACAGCATTGTCCCTTTCACTGCGAAATACGTTCACTGTAAAGCTCGAAACATGACAAGCGGAAAATAATAACAACGTGGATCTGAATGTTACTTGTTTTTGTTCTTTTGGCTGTATTAAAATAAAACGTCATAAAATCTAACTTGTTTATTTCTTTACCTAAAAGTATGTCACCAAAAATAGTTTATTTTTTCTTTAATAAAGTTTAATCATTGCTTTGCTACCGTTACTCATTGCGCTTTTTGAAACATTTTTAAAAATTTTCAGTAGAAATAAAATATTTTTATTTATGATTATACAATGTTTAGATTAAGTATTAAGATTTAAAACGGGATATTTACCGTGGTATTTGTTTTGTGTGAGTGCCCGATATTTGGATGCAGTTGCATGCACCATTCATGATCATAAAAATTATACTTAATGTTAGTGTTATTATATTATTATACACAATATCGATAACAAGAAAGGTACAATTGATGATCTTAAACTCTACCAGCTTGAGATTAAAAAAAAAAAAAAAGATTTCTTTACAATTAAAAGTTGACTATTATTTTATTTCTAGGAAGAAGTGAAGGCCCGACCAGTGTATTTTATATTCAACTAGCGACCCGCCCCGGCTCCGCACGGGAAAATGGTTATTGTGGGTTATCCTTGAGTATATTATGCATGTATTATACATATAAACCTTCCTCTTGAATCACTCTATCTATTAAAAAAACCGCATCAAAATCCGTTGCGTAGTTTTAAAGATTTAAGCATACAAAGGGACATAGGGAGGGACATAGGGACAGAGAAAGCGACTTTGTTTTATACTATGTAGTGAAGAAAGGCTTGATTAAATATGGTTTTCGTTCTACATAATAAAAATGTTTGTTTGTTTTTGTTTATGTTTGTTAATTCTCTGCCTAGTTTGGGCAGGAGGCCATGTGTGTCCTCACATATTTATTACTTGCATATAATATTTTAAACACCCTCTCATTATGAACATCGCTTTATCTGCAAAAGTACCGTGGTTACTTAACCGTTAAATGGTTATCGATATAATTCATAACAGACTCGTGACCGCGGCCGAAAGTGGCCAAAATCAGTTCGGTTTATTTGCTTAGGGGTCGACTATGACCTAGATTTGCGGACGTGAGAGAACGGACGAAATAGCCAATCTAAGAATTTTGAGTGGCATTTCAAGAAATTATTATTGTATTTTTATACTTAAGAGTAAGGTACATAAGAATTAAAGATATTGTAGTTAGCTAAATAAATATTTTGACAGAATAAAGATTAAATAAACAATTCAAATGTATTTATTCACCATAAGTTATTAAAAAAAACTTAACTACAATACAATACAAATAATAATTTGCTTTATTGACACCCAAGGAAAATACAGAAATATAAATACATTAAATTCATGATACAGAAGTCAACAGGCGGCCTTATTGCTAAGGTATCAATCTCTTCCAGGCAACCTTAACTACTTCAGTTAAAAATCTTGGTTCAAACCAAGAAGGCCGGCTCTTGTCACAAACGAATGTACAGAAGCCCGCACATACGGTTGGACATTCGCACTACGAAATTCACCCTTACCGCTACGGAATACGGGCGCTCTCGAGGTCAACATGTCTAGCCGCATATGCTGGCTACTGTACAGTACAAGTTCATCAAAAGTCTAAATAATAATACATAGTTTGAAAAACTAAAAAACACGCTTCCTGTCCGCCACCTTGGACGTCCGCCATATTGGTTTTAAGTCACGTGACTTTTTTTTTTCGTATTCCTGACAGCAAACCCTTTCATTTGATAAGATAAGATAAGATAAATTTTATTTCAATAAACTTAATCTAAAACACAGAATAAGGTATAATATAAAATATAATTGGACTAAAATATAACACGAATGATGCCTAAACTAAGTATGTATTTACTTGTATCTTAGGCATCAGAGTAAAAGATAAAATTACAGTTCATAAATTATAGTAATGATTTTCATTTCAAGTATATAAAAAGCTAGGTTTTACGATAAAATAAATTTAAAACTAAAATTAAAAAATGTATAACATTTCATAAAGGTAACGAGGTCAGGGTTTATTAGTGTAGGATGAGAGTGTTAGTGCTGTCCTTGCAAGATAGCGACCTGCAAACAAAACGCTGGCGTTGCATTTGTCGAGTTGCTAAGATGGTAATATGGTAGGTATGGATGGGTACAGCTGATTTATTGTTTGTTATTAAGTAATTTTTTTTCTTTATATAATTCTAATCTAGGATCCGTCGAAGTTAATATTGTTAATATGCCTTGCGACTGCTGCCTTCCTGGCCGGGCAGTGCTCGTCTCCAGTGTTGTGTGCGGAGGGCTTCTTGTAGCGGTGGCAGGTGGCGCACTTGGCGGGCTCTGATCTGTGCGGGCACTCCTTGATGGAGTGTCCCGAGCCGGCGCAGTGGCCGCACGTAGGGTCGGTGTCCCGGCAGTACTTTGCCGAGTGCCCGAATTGCTGGCACTTGTAGCATCTGGTCACAATAGTATAGTCTCTGACGGGGCAAGATGTCCAGTTTATAAATAATCGTTGCTGATTTATAAGGTAGTTCCTAAGATTTGGTGTAACTTCTAAAATATAATTACATGTAGAGAGATCTTTTTTTCCTGATTTGTGGCTAAGCTTGATTGAGTTCGCAAATTGTTGTCTGTTCATATCTGTTTTATTTTCTGTAATGTTTTGCTCAAATAGGCAATCGAAAAAATCTTGGTCAGTGATATTGGACGGAACACCCAGAAGTATCACTTTCGGAAGCTTTTTAGAGGTTTCTTCTATTTTGAGTCCTGATGTAGATAACAGCTGTTCTGATTTTCTAAGCTTTTCTAGGTCATCCTGCCTTTCCGAACTAATTATGACGCCTCCATTTTTTGTTTTTCGCACTCCACGAATATGCAGTTTTAATGACTCGGGCTTTATTAGACCTTGGACAAGTTTTTTAGTGATGTCACTAGTTACATCCTTGTCAGCTGGATAGATCGTAATACTACTAGTGCTTGGTGGACGAACTACAGGCTGGCCTCCAGTTCTCACCATGTCGGCAAATGATAAGTTGGGCGTTGCAGGTTTAGGAGAGGTCTTGATGGATTCCTTAATGCTCTTCAAGTGGGCGGTGATCTCTACCTGGTCACTTAAGGTCTCAATCATACTGCAGGATGAAAAATATTTTTGTTTGACGGACTGATATTCCACAGCCATTTCGGAAACACCTGCCATAATTTTTCTGCTGGTATTACTAATTTTCAGTTTTTGGTCTACGTTCATCTTGCTGTCTCCAGCAGTGGCGCAGATTTCGCTCAGACAGCGTTCAATAGTAGTCAGCCATTTTTGAATCTCTGGAGTGGAGACCGCGTCCCTGGCGGCAGCAGGCGGGAGCTGAGCAGGAGGGGTCGGGGGGGGCTCTGGGTCCTCATGTTTAGTGGGGCTGCGCGGGGTCTTAGAGCTCCGACCAAACGGGCTACTGTCACACATTATACATATAGCACTTAGCTCTCACACATTGAGTCACGCGTAAATACGCTGAGGCTGCGTTGACACAGTTACACTATTAATTAAGGTAAATAATTAAATGCAAAAGAGTAAATTTGTAGCAGACACGTCCGTCCTCACTGCATGTTCAGGCTAATCTTTTGATACCCATATCATGGGGGTGGATTTCATACAGCCAGTTCGCCATCTTAGGGAGGCCGCCATATTAGATTTGTAATGACGTTTCTTAGCTAGTCATGTATTGTCATCAGAACTCAGAGCGTGTGCAAAATTTCATCCTAATCGAAGACCGGGAAGTGGGTCAAATTAAGATTCCAAGATTTTCTTACATACATAGTTACTTACAAGTGAAGCTAATATAAAGCGTGTAATAAAAAAGAAAGGAAATACTTGTATTGTTGCGTGCATTGAAATGTCACCCGCAAACCTCATATCAATTGGCGCTCGCGAGCTCCAACTTATATGGCATTTGTCTTTTGTTTTTCTTCTCGCCGCGCACTATTCGAGCTGTCTTCTCTAGTATTCGTACTTAATTTGTCAATGGCAGTGGGCTAAATAAACTATCTAAATTTGTAATTGATAATACACTCTTTTTACTATCATCCTTTCAGCCGAAATATGTCCACTGCTGGCCCATTTGTATACCATGTTCATTTTCTGTGTGTTCTAATTTTAATGTTTGTTTCTGTGTCTATAAATAAATATATTAAAATGAGTTGACCCACTTGTGTGCACATGTCTAAACTTCAGACCACATGTGTGTCACTGTCCTAATGTGAAGCCTACGATTGCCACATTTACTGATCAAATATATGTATAAATGGTAAATATGGGCTAGTTCGGCTGCTTCCCATAAACTACATTTTAAAACTAATTTTATTAATGCGAATAGGTCTGGTTGTTATCATGCTACCACACAATGCATTTGAAGTGGTTTCTTGGCTACAAACAATTAAAAAGACGGATTGTCATCAATTCACAAAAAAGATCTTGCTTCAATTGCTAAATAGATTGTGATTATAGAATAGCTATCTGATACCTTTAAGCGAGGTTGGTTAATTTCTCAGATAGTCAATTTAGTGGAACGTCCTTATTATTTGTACGTAATTTTCTAGGTTAGACGTAATGAAAAAGACAAATTAATTACATATATTATGGGATTATGGTCACGTCTAAAAGCACCAATTTTTAAATATTAAAATTATTTGGCACATTGCAATGATTTAGACGATAACAATCAAATTCAATTTAATTCAATTTTTTACTGTTTCAATTTATTTTAATTATCTTTATGTAATTTGAATATCGATTATATTTCACCATTCCAAAAATACTTTTGGAGCGCTTGGGAGTAAACCACACCGAGTTGGACGCAAATAGTCGCCCGCGCAGGTTTCGTTGCAACATTGTCAGTTTTTCAAGTAATCAGGGCGATTAAACAGAACTGACGGAAATTGGCGGGGTTGCCAGCATTCTGAAACACAGGTAAGTATAAATAATTGGACGGTCTGAGAATAACGCTCTTTGATCGGCTTTGCCTTGAGATACAATTATATTTAAGAAGCCTTCTCTAGTTTGTTATCACTTAATTCAGTAATACTCTGAAAATCGTAATTCAACAAAGATACTTAGTTCTACCTTTAATTATTAATCAGTGCTTAGTCTAACAGCCTCCAACGTCTGACGCAAAGTCTAACGCAAAGTATATTTTTGATTAGGATAAACAGGCATTTATAGAATTTCAGTGGCCTAATCAACCTCCGTGGTCGAATGGTCACAAGCTCGTCTGGCGTTACAGAGGTTCCGGGTTCGAAAACCGGTGGGGATCCGTCGTACAAATATCACTTTGTGAGATTTTCTCAAGTTTGATTAGGACTTTGCAGGCTGAATCACCTTATTGTCCGAAAAGAAAGATGATTCTGAGCTTATGAAGGCACGTAAAGCCGTTGGTCCCGGCTACTATCTACGGGTAGTTATTATAGGAGCCATGTCGGAAGCCTAAGGCAGCTCAACAATTCCGACACCAGGGTTTGTGAGGTAGGTTCACCTCGAAACCCACTCGATAAGAAGAAGAAGTGACCAAATGGCTATTGCCGTTGTCTTCCATTCCCTTTAGGCGAGCTTGGTCAATTTCTCAGATAGTCAATTTAGAGGCACGTCATATTCTTTGTACGTCATTTGTTTAAGCCTGGAAATTCATAGATTGTGAGTTCGTGACCAACCTTCACTGGACTAATAACTTCATTAAAATTTGACGTCGAAAAGTGATTAGTAAATAATAATAATAATAATAATAATAATAATCGCTTATTTCAGGAATACACCCATAAGAAAATATAAAAATACAAAAATACAAAATAAATAAAAAAACCTTAATAATAAAGGCCTACCTCACATTTGCAGAAGTGTGCACGTCGGACCAGTGTCTTTTGAAAGGACCACAAGGGTCTTCATTAATAACATTTAAAATTTCGTTGGTTGAGCTACTCAATCTGTCCCAACACGCGGCGATGCGGGCTCGGAGCACAGCGTAAAAATCTGGGATCCCGGCATCAGCAAACATGCTCTTAGCGCTGCAATATCTAGGGTGTTGCATAAGTATCCGAAAGGCATCATTGTACTGAACACGGACATACGGAGTTTGTTGTAGGAACGCTTAGTGTATCTCACCCACATCTGACACGTATAAAAACATTGACAAAATGCTTTAAATAGGGTGCAGTAAAATATGACTTCGAATAAAAAACCTTTTGACACCTTTTGTCTTTTTTACTTTGACCTTGATTTGGCTGTTATCAGGGCCTTAGTCAGCCACTTTATCTAACCACTTAGTCCTTCGGTGGGGATACAAATGAACTTGCGTACACGCATCGCCTGCGTATGATCAGAATTAGTCATAGAAGGAAAAGGAAAGTGCCGCAATCTCCTGGGAAGGTCTGTCTCTAGATATCACAAACTCCGGCGCACGTAACTAGTGTTAAAGAAGTTATGAAATGCTCTCGAACGTATCCGCAACGCTGCGGGTACATAATCCGTCTTGGGACATAGGTTTTTGATTAGCTTGGATGGTATAATTTGATTAGCAAAACGTCTATATTTTTAAATCCGGAAGTAAACATTTCTATCATAGCTAGGTAGGTATATCGTCCAATTTTCTCAGGGCTCAATAGGCCTTTGTGCCCAGTAGCAGTAGTGGGACTTTTGCCGAAATAGATTTAAAAAAATTGAAATATCTTCATTGACACGCACAAAATATTGTACATACACAAAATAAATAAGTACTATTAGGATTATTATTATCTCATACCTTACACCCTAAATAGGCCCCTGTAGCTTAGATGGGTTAATGGGTTGTAATCAAAAAGTCGCAAGTTCGAACCCCGCCCAAGGCGAGCATTTGTGTGATGAGCACTTGTGTTTGCCTTGTGTCTGGATGTTGTATTTTTTATTGATTTGTAGTATGTATTATCTAAGTACATATTATGCATGAGTTGTCTGATCTCCATAGCACAGGCTTTCAATGGCTTTGGGCGATTTTCTTAAAAATTCAAATATTATGATTTAAAATAGTATATACTATTTTATTTTGAACAAACCTAGGGCATGATCACTCAAAGTAAATCGATCCTGAGTAAATTGAAGGCGGTTTATTGCCCCAGAAATTTCCTTACTTAAGTATACATAGCACACTTACCAATTAGCTTTCAAAATCTTCTTCACACCGACTTATTTCCAAAACGCAAATATGAAGTAAGTTCGTAACGAATCGCAGTTACGTTTTATTAAAACAGGTGCGCAGACGCCTACGAAATGAAACCCGGTTACGAAATCGCTTGAAGGATCGTGTAGCAATGTAACTGTTACACACGATGCCATACGCCCGAATTCCGTAGGCGGTAGGGGTGAATTTCGTAGTGCGAATGTCCAACCGCATGTGCTTCTATACACACACAAAATTAGTAAATACTATAAGGATTATTATTATAACATACTAGTCCGGGAGCCGAGGGCCTAAACACCTACCTCATCGAGTACCCCAATAGGCTATCTCTAGGTCGCTAACCGTCACTTAAACACTGAAAAAAAAATAGTCTGCCAGAGCCGATCCTGCCGGGTCATCGAAATTTTTGACGTATTTTTTTCGTGGAACTTACCTCATAAAGTACCCGAATGAAAGTGGTGGCATCAGTTAACCATTGATTAATAATGTATAAAAAAATTGGTCTGCCACTGCGCAACCTGCCGGAAGTACTTGGCAGACGCCCTGAAATATGCCCATTATTGCCCATCCGACACCCTTCACCTACCTCATCGAGTACCTCGATGGGACCAACGCCGAAAAATAACCAAAATGCCTGTGATAATGGATCACAAGGTCTGCCAGGTCAAAACTTGCCGAAACTTAGTGTTTAAATCATTTGAAGTAATTTTTTTCATTTTTTTTTATTTCTTTTTTATTCGTTTATCCAAAAGGGTAAATACATTTTAACAAATGTTAAATTCTCGCCGAAAAGAAATAGAAAAAAAATGAAAAAAATTACTTCAAATGATTTAAACACTAAGTTTCGGCAAGTTTTGACCTGGCAGACCTTGTGATCCATTATCACAGGCATTTTGGTTATTTTTTGGCGTTGGTCCCATCGAGGTACTCGATGAGGTAGGTGAAGGGTGTCGGATGGGCAATAATGGGCATATTTCAGGGCGTCTGCCAAGTACTTCCGGCAGGTTGCGCAGTGGCAGACCAATTTTTTTATACATTATTAATCAATGGTTAACTGATGCC
The DNA here is from genome assembly GCA_948473455.1 of Teleiodes luculella. Lineage (NCBI taxonomy): Eukaryota > Metazoa > Arthropoda > Insecta > Lepidoptera > Gelechiidae > Teleiodes > Teleiodes luculella. Next base: position 4,510,956 of record OX419608.1, read on the forward strand.
ACCACTTTCATTCGGGTACTTTATGAGGTAAGTTCCACGAAAAAAATACGTCAAAAATTTCGATGACCCGGCAGGATCGACTCTGGCAGACTATTTTTTTTTTCAGTGTTTAAGTGACGGTTAACGATCTAGAGATAGCCTATTGGGGTACTCGATGAGGTAAGTGAAGGGTGTCAGATGGGCACATTTCAGGGCGTCTGCCAAGTACTTCCGTCAGGTTGCGCAGTGGCAGACCAATTTTTTTATACATTATTAATCAATGGTTAACTGATGCCACCACTTTCATTCGGGTACTTTATGAGGTAAGTTCCACGAAAAAAATACGTCAAAAATTTTGATGACCCGGCAGGATCGGCTCTGGCAGACTATTTTTTTTTTAGTGTTTATGTGACGGTTAACGACCTAGAGATAGCCTATTGGGGTACTCGATGAGGTAGGTGTTTAGGCCCTCGGCTCCCGGACTATACCTAACACCCTAAATAGGCATTCGTGTGATGAGCACTTGTGTTTGCCTTAGAACCGGGAACGGCACATCACTAGGCATAATATTACCGAAGGAATATTACCGAACATTTCCCCAAACACTTTGTTAAAAAGGTGGTTTTAGTTTAGGCTTCGTGTGAGCTTACTAAAACTCTACTCACCCTATTAGAGAAAAGAGCGTGTCTTTATGTATAACTAGCTGTCCAACCGCGACTACGCTTGTATTTCTTTATGACTTTTCCCGTGGGAATGAGATATTTCTCTTGATTTTTTACACAGATATAGGCTACCGCGGGAAAATATCTCATTCTCACAGTCGAGTCGAAAAACAGCGCAGGCATAGCCGCGGGCGCACAGTTAGTATTGGAATAAAGTTTATAGTGACCTCTGAAAGGTCAATCAGGTAACAATCATACTGCGAAGGAGAAAGCCTTTCATTACGTCACAACCCCAAGAGCCTAGCTCGTTGGGACCTAGGTCTAGCTCATTGCATGCTAATTTAGAACCGAGGTGACACAACATTGCATTAAATACTTCCTAGTGCTTTCACAAAGCAGAAAGCTACGTAAATAGAAAACTGCTGGCAGTCCGTGTCAAGAGATTTTCCCATGGGAATGAGATATTTTCCTGCGGTAAAATTGTTGTCTTGTTTCAATTCGAGAACCAACAGCCGTAGCTTCACATGACAAAGATTCTAGGTTCGAATTCTGCTGGGGCACTTGTCGTACAAATCTAACTTGGTGGAGTTTGGTTAGGATATTGCAGGCTGAACCAGCTGATTGTCTGATAAGAAAGATGATTCTATGTTTCGGTCGGTTGGCAAGCAAAACCGCAGGTCTCGACTATATGCTCGGAATTTATGATATGGGCCTCTGTTTACATATTTAACATCTTTATGTAAATAGTGCCTGAAATAAATAAATAAATATTTAGTACTAGCTGTCCGCCCGCGGCTATACGCCCGCGTAGTTTTTTTTTTCATTTTTTTTTACCTTTTAAACCTTCCCTGGACTTCCACGAATATTTCAAGACCAAAATTAGCCAAATCGGTTCAGCCGTTCTCGAGTTTTAGCGAGACTAACGAACTGCAATTCATTTTTATATATAAGATACTATCTTAGTCATTATTAGAAGCCTTAGGCAGCTCAATAATTCTGACACCGGGTACTAATTAGGCTGATCAATGACCTTGTAACTCACACAAAAAATCGGGAATAACCCGAATTCGTAATGCTGAAGAGGCTATAAAAATAATTTCTGTTTCATTTGTCCTTGTTCTTCTACAAGGCAGAATTCAAAGAATTTTAATTTATAGTTCGAAACACGGAAATATTAATTACGAACGGGCAAATAACAGAGTAATAAAACAGCCATACAGTTAGTGCTGGGTATAATTAAAAACGAAGATACGCATCTTTTACAATCTTCAACAAAAAGTTAAAATTGTGAGACGCTAAGGGGGTTATCTGAAATCATGTAAATAATATTTAATTAGGTACGAGCGTTTGTGTGTTATATATGTATTTTATGTTAGGTATTTGAAGTAATATTAAAAATGCACATTGAGTGTGAGGACATTTTCATCATACAGAAGAACGTTTTTCTTCCCGTAAATGGTGCAATTTTCATAATCTTTTGGAAGTGTTGTAATACAATAAAAAAATGGGATCTTTTGTTTTAATTTTAAAGAAATTTTGATTAGTATAATGAAACTCTAAACAGGAATCAGAAGCAGGGTAGCATCCATAGAGAGTTTTGCTTAGGGTACTGAAATATCATAATCCCAAAACATTAATTCGAAACCAAATCCTTTTATTAATCGTCCTTTTTAGTTTCCAAATAAAAAAAATTGTGACTTAAAAATTTGGAAGTCTTTAATACATCCATGCCACCAATATCTACTAAAACTACCTGACCTATCGACATTTACGTTTTAGATATTTTTAACTCCTGTCATCTTTAACGTTAGATATTTTGTCGTAAGCTATTTTAATTTTCTAAATTCAAATACGTACCCTCTACTAGATAAACGATTTTCCATAATAATAACTGAACCTCCTAGGTTAGGTAGGAGGTGAGGTAGGCTGCAAAAACCCGTGACTTGACTTGTCTGATGTCACGCTTGGCAGGCCTTGACTCCTTCCGCGTGTAAGACAAACTACTGGCCACGTATTACTGTGATGTACTAACTATCTGATAATTGGAGGTCCGCGCAATTGCCTTACAATTATTGCTTGGAGTTTGTTAGAGGTACAGACTAGGTTTGTGTTGCTAGATAATATTGAACATTTTATTTAAAACATATATTTAGCTCCTTTATAAGCAATGTAAAACATCCAAGGGTTAAAATAAATTGGTATTTTGACCTTAATCTTTACCAATATCTAGATTTTTAATTTAGTTTTCTTTCAAGTTAATCGTGGTTAATACTCTTAGAAAAAGCTCCCTTTGTGTGGTCTGGCCTGCTAAAGTCCAAATTTAAAGTTTTACATTTTATTTTTCTGTGCATGCTTTATTTTGAACGTAACTTACACGTATAAAATTTCTTATTAATGGTAGGCCGTACCTAATAATGGTTTTAGGAGCTAATTTATAGTTCTTCACTCACATTTAATGATCAAGTGTCTTTTTCTGCAGAACCTTCTATATTTTTAATAATATTAAATATAAACCATATTATGGTTATTGGCGACTGACCGGATCTCGCGAACATTATCGAATTTAAGTAGCTATATTATGTTTTTGTTCTTCTTTACAAAAAAATACTAACAAAGCATTTACTGCGTAAAAACGCAAAATATTCTACTAACTCCTTTGTCTATATTTTGTTATTGTAAAGAGGTTATAATATAACAGAAATAATATTGCTATATTTCTAGAATAAGGACTATTATATTCAATCTACAGGGTCCCACAGCTGGGCAAAGGTCTCCCCTAAAAGTAACAAAATTGATTAAACTAGAAAACAATTATTTTCAAAATTATGATGTTTTTAAGTCCACTGAAGCTTGATAAGTCGAACTTTTACGACACAAGCTGTAGGTCAATGAAAAAGTCACCTTATAAGCATTAATTATATGATTTAAAAGGGCCAAAAGTGACCTCATGATCTTCTCACCATTATTGCTTTGGGTCACGGCTGTACTGCATATTACTGCACATTACAAAACAAAACTGCACATAGTGATGTCGTTGGCACAAACATATATATACAGACGTGTTCTTATTACGTAATGCTCTCTTGGTTCGATTACTCGAGATACTCAACTCCAAGTAGGGTAAAAAGGTGACATATAGTCACAGAACGTAGATACCCGATAACCAGATATAGTTTAGAGCGTCGGTGGCCTAGTGGCTAGGACCGTTGACTTCCATTCGGAAATTTACGGGTTCAAGCATCGGCACGTATCAATGTGTTTTCGATTTTCGAATGTTTGCCCTGAAAGCCAAACCACTGAAGGTAACCTAAAGCCACTATTATGGTAGGTTCAGTCAAACTTTATATGTACGTTCGACGCTCTTCATTAACAGCTCATATATGTCCCCACCGAGAGGCTCGAGCCTACCCTACAATCAGGGTGAATAGGCCTGGAGGTTCCTGGAGGAAACCTGCACACACCTGCGAAGTAATTTAAAGGTTGTGTGTGAAGTTGACTAAACCGCACTGGGCCAGCGTGGTCGACTAAGGCCTATTCACCCTGACTTCAGGGTAGGCTCGAGCCCAGCAGTGGGGATATATATAGGCCGTTATTGAATGTTCACTAAAGGATATTTTCTTGTTGTAGTATTCTAGGGACTCTATTTGTCCTTCCACCGCTTACTAGCAATATTTCATACTGCAAAATTATCATTCAACCTACTTTCTGTCTTTATGAATGGAGTGTTTTACCCAAGTACATAACTTATTTATAATTATATACTGAACGGCGCGCCGGCGCAGTGTTATATAATAAAGGACGACAGTATGTGTGTCAGTTCGTACACGTCATGTAGCCCTGACCTGATGTGTTTTAATGATAATGAGTAACCCAACGAGCTGCCTGACCATCATATTAGGGCATTTAAAAACCTTTTAAATAGTTTGTTAAATCATTTGTATGAAATAATTAAAACCAACTAGTTTACCATTCCGCACTTGGCCAACGTGGTCGACTAAAGCCTGTTCTTCATAATTCGGGGAAGATTTGAATAATAAATTAATAGTATTTTAGGTCTACTTACAAGCAGCTTATCGTGACGGAAAACTTAAAGCGAGCGAGGCAAACGTAAAGTTTACATACAGCCTACAACGTGAGCTGTGTTATTACGACATCACGCACGACCAAACACACATCCTCTTCGACTAATATACTGGACAAACAGACGGACAGACGTTCCAATGACATTAGTAAACAGATCTGGATGGGAGGCGTGCAGGACAACGATGTTTGGGAAACTTGTGCTTGGAAAAGTAAGTACAATTGTGAGGTAGAGAGCTATAATTTTAGATTTAGCGAGCCGATTATTACGACCCTTTTTTTGGATATGTTTTTTTTGCTGAAGTAAAGCCCAAAAATTGCCTTATGCGAGAAATTACTTAAAGAAAAAAACTAAAAACACTTTCTCTATGATACTTATATCTTATAAAATTAATCATCAATTTTTTTTTTGTTAATTTAGTTTTTTTTTGCGGCAGGAAAACAACTCGTATCTAAGGGGAAAAATAATTATGCGGGCGAAACCGCAGGGCGCTCAGCTATTTTATAATACATATTAGTAACATCGAGCCAGCCTGAAAATCGCAATTTAATACGAAAAGATTATACTGATGATGGGACCCAGAAAATCATTCATTCAATCAAAAGCTATGCTGCTAATGGCAACTAAAACAATTCACATTCATTGTATAATTAGGTAAGTTAAAACATAAATAATGAAAAAGTGGCCAACTGCAGGTGCCAGAAAAACATCCTCCTTTTTTTATCGACCTATGCTTGTGTCGCAAAGTGGACCAGTATTCACCGGACTTAAAAAGCTGATTTCGTAAACTCCTTTGTTTTGTCTTTTTTTTTCGGCCTCTGTCAAGCCCTTCTTTCCAGCCAGTTTATACAGCAGTGGCGCGGGCGCATGGCTTGCCCAATACTATTACATCACTCGCGACCGTTGACTGGGCGCTGCGGTGAGGCGAGAGATCCGATCCAAAGATATCGCTGCACTCTTTTAATTTTTAGACATTTTGCTGGCAGACTGACAATGGTTTCCGATAAGATACTTTGAAGTGCCTTTTACGATTTTACACAATCGGTTGGACCGAACATTATGTTCTGAAAGGATCAACCACATTACCTAAGAAGTATATTATACGTATAGTTATCGGCATACAATTTGAACAAAATGTCACGTGGTTTATAGTAAAATGTATGTATATTCATTCATATACTAAGAAAATGTATATAAGAAAAATACTACTAAAGATATATATTTTTTCTTTTTTAAGTACTCGTTTGAGTTTAAGCTTAAATACTTAATTAATATGAAAATAGAATAACTAAGCAAAAAAGATTATTTTCCAGTTGGGACGATTCCAGCATCAAAGGTTACTAAAATACAAAGTTTATCCTCATGATATTATAGTCTGAAACTCATTGCACAAAATGTAAATGTAGTTTTTGCAACAGTTCTTCTCTTTAAACAAGTTTTATCCAAAACTAGTTTCATACTCTGACTCAAAACTGTTCGATGCATACGAGTATTATTGCATATTCACATTTATAAAGATTGCATCTTCTGCCAGCTTGCATTATTCATGATATGATTGCGGTCTTTTTTACCTTTTGCGTTTTCAAGTTTTATTATTCATCTATATGGGTAGAATGTTGCCGAAATCATCTTCAAAATTATAAATTTATCAGAAATAATAATTGAATACAATAGTTTATTGATTTTTCAACAGATGACGCCTGTTACTTTTATACTATTAAATTATAGTCCTAGTCCTAATCCTAATTATAGTTATAACCTAGATAGATGGAGCTGTGTGCACTCTAAGCACGTAGTAAAAAATCGAAGCGTTAAATTATTTCGTTGGGCTTGTACGGAGACTTGGTGGCACAATTGGTAGTGCGCCTGTACGGCCCGGATAGCCCAGGAGATGCGGGTTCAAGTCCCTGCCCAAGCTCAATGATCTTAATTTTTCGCTTCGACTATAATTTAATTGAATACAATGTTATAAAAACTTTGAACAAAAAGTGTACAGTCATTCATTATACCCATTCATATTAAATTATTATTGTAACATGGTGCAACATAAGCTCGCGATTTTTATTATTTGATTACTTTATTGTGATTTAATCATATTTGACCTCCTCTGACTTGTTTCTGATGCTAATAATGATGATTATTATTATTACTATCAATTTTATTTAGTAGTAACTTGCCTAAAATAACCTAAAATGCTTACAATAGGTATGTAAAGCCCAACTAGAAAAATAAAAAACCCCGCCATATTGCGGAATTTCATTGAAACTAATTTTTATAATGGGAATTGTTGCCATAAACATAAAAATATACACGTGGCGTCAACAGAGCAGGTTTTTTATTTTTCTGGTCAGGCATACTTTAAAAAATATACTTTTATGACACTTAGGAAAATATTACAATGAAAAAGTATTTTGTACTTCATTTTAGATAATGATATCTAGTGAAATGACCAAGAATAATAATGATAAGTCTTATTATATGTATACCTAACTGTCACCAAAATTAGAGTACATTCCATAAATTATTATTCGAAATTATTCTAAATGTAGAACACATTCTTTAAAAAAGCACCACTTATATTCAAAATGATTCCAAATTCGAAATATTTTTAATTTGACCAATCATTCGCACGCGATCGAGGCATTCAGGCCAACGTCAATGTCAAATGACATAAGTCATGTCGCATTCGGAACACGAAATAACTGTTGTGTCAAAATACAAAACACCCGACTGCGTGAAAAACTTTGTTGTAATGTTCTCGTAGCATAACTACTGTGACAAACTATCCCTTACCGAGCTGTCAAAATACCACGAGAAACCCGCGATGTTGAAATATCCTCCAATAAGATAACAGTATACGCACGATAAAATTATGTCACGCGTGAACGGTCATGCTAGAAGGGATAACGCATTTAAAAAAAAATATTATCCCAAATTACAATAACACATTGAATAACACATTGTTTGTGTAACCCTTACGTAGAACCCTTTGTTTTAAAAAGCCACACGATAAGTTTTCAATAAAAACGGTTTTTTTGAAGGCATATAAATTGCAATCCACTATATTACTTTTTTTATGATTCGATATAATACATGCCTCTCACGTTAAAATTCATCAAGCCGTTTAGGGTACAGAAAGCGCCAAAAAATTATACACACATACAAACAAACAGAAGCACATGCGGATAGATATTTGCACTTCAAAATTCACCCCTACCGCTACGGAATATGGGCGCTCTCAAGGTCAACAAGTCCAGCCGCATGTGCTGGCGACTGTATATACATTCGAAAAACATAAACCTTTCTTCGGTAGTCGGTTTAAAAAAACAAGTCACGCTTTCTCGCTGCGGGTTGGACAGAGCTTAGTGGCATTGATGGTGTTATGCAACCTATTTCTAATAATATTTGCATTCTCACGCTTAACATGCGACAAATTTGTATGGATTGACATGCTGTTGTATGAGAAAGGAACGACAGCGCGCGTTGATGTCTTTTGTATGGAAGATTGATGGGAGTTTTATATTTCTTTTCAGATGACTTATTACGTGTCATATTAATACTTTTGACCTAAAAAATCGATGTTATTTCTGTTAATGAATTGTGCCTTTGAGAGTTTGGAATAAAGATTTTATTTGTATTAATAAGATAACCAATTGAATTGTTCTGACAACGCCCGAGCCAAGCCACAATGTTTCTGTTATATTATTATGGTTCTTATACCACTGCCTATCATTTCATATAAGAAATAGCATTTCTTTTTCATTCCATATCCTCCTTCATGAATAAAACTGCGTGTTCTATAATTCATGTCAAAAAGTTCAAATGATTTACATTCAGCACCAAAATCAAGTAATTGACTAATCTGTTCACATCCAAATACAGCTATTTCGCTTATCACCACATCTTAGTATATCCAAAAAGCGCCACGTCTGACGTCACATTATAGTCGTGTCATTGGTACTATAAAAATAATAATAAAAGTCCTGCCAAACACGTACGCTCGTCGCCGGCTAACGGACGGACAACGCCTTAAAAAACAGGGCCCGTTATAACACGGTTCAAAACGTAGCCGGTAGCGGTTTTTCTTAACACTTCACTTGTATGTTTGACTAGCTTTTCGTCGCGGCTCCGCCCGCGTTAACAGTTTTTCCCGTGGGAATGAGGCATTTTCTCGCGGTAAGAAGTAGCCTATGTTACTCAGGGTGAATGTAGCTTTCTAATGGTGAAAGAATTTTTAAAATCTGCAGTGTAGTTCTTGAGTTTATTCATTACAAACATACACACACACATACACACAGACAAATACAAATCTTTCCTCTTTGTATGATTATCTCATATTTGTCCCTAATACGAGTATATCTTGCGCATCCGACCGCTTCCATCATCATCATTTGTCCTTACTCGAGGGGCTCGAACCTACCTTGAATTCAGGTTAAATAGACCTTAGTGGACCACACTGGCCCAGTAAGGGGTTGGTCTATTTCACAAACAACCTTTGAATTACTTCACAGGTGTGTGCAGGTTTCCTCACTTGGTTTTCCTTCAACATACATACATAAAGTCACGCCTCTTTCCCGGAGGGGTAGGCAGAGACCACTTCCTTCCACTTGCTACGATCCAAACACACTCTTTCGCTTCATCCACATTCATTAATCTCCTCATGCATGCTCGTCGGTTTAGAGTACTCTTGACCCGACCTTTTGTCAGAACGTCTCCGATTTGATCCTTCCTTTCCTTCAACAGAGCGACGAATAAACGAACCTATGAATTCAAAAATCGAAAACACATTGGTATGGGCCGAGGCTTGAACTTACAAACTTCCGAATGGAAACTAACGGCTCTAGCTAAGCCACCGACGCTCTATGTATGTTTGTAACTATTACATTCAAATCTTACAAGCCGATTTTAACTTGCTTCTAGTTCTTTCTTTTACTACTTACTTTCTTTTAGTTATCATGTGGTTTGATCCCGTCTACGAAAAATAGGTATATTTTTCTATTGTTCTACTTAAAAAGGTGCATTTTTCTCACATATTTTTCTTTTTTTTTGCCTCTAACTTTAGATAAATATGGTAAGAAAACATTTAATTACTTTTTTATTATATTACAACTTGCTGCCTTTTGTCAATCGCACCATATCACTTGAAAGAGTTAGAGCAATCGCCACGAATTGTGGCTACATTATCGGCTCAAACAACGGTACACCCTTCTCTTTCAGTTGTCATACATAAGAGAGGGATAGGAATATATTTCTAAATTACGTATGTCATAACAGGGGTCGTTTGCGGTTGTAGGCGAACGGTACAAGCATTTCGGTACTATTAGAGTCATATTATAGAGAAAATGAAGCTAAGAATGGGACCAATTCTACGTATTGCGCTCTAACTTAAGTTTAAAAGCCATATGTCAACTTAAATTTAGAGACGTCAAACATCGATTTTACGCTTAGTTTGCACTAGTTTAGCTACCAAGCATGCGAAAACATCTTAATTAAAATTAAGCTGAATTTGACAGCTATTTTAAATATAATTTATTCAAAATTAGATTCATTAATCTCCCATCCTTTTCGATTCCCATATGAATAAAAAGACCAAAAGAACTTAAATTTTGAGATTTTAGCGGCCACCCGAAATTGAGCCTATTGTCATAAGAAGATATTATTTTGTACGGATAACATTATTCTGTTGATATATTTGAGTAAAAAAAATATTATATTCTAGCCTGGCTCTCAATACATTAGAACATTTCAAAGATGAAGAAGAAGATTTTTTTTATCATCGTCATTAATGGCTTATATATGTCCCCACCGAGGGGCTCGAGCCTAAACTGAATCAGGGTGAATAGGCCTTAGTCGACCACGCTGCTGGCCCAGTGCGGGTTGGTCAACTTCACACAAAACCCTTGAATTTCTTCGTGTGCTGGTTACCTCACAATGTTTTCATTTTAATAAAATATGTTTGTTGTTTATTGCATTTTGGCGTACATAATCTTTATCGTCTGCAATAAATATTTTATATTCATTTCATAATAAATAAAAAGGTTGTAAAAAATATTACGTAGGCCCTTTTTTGTTCTGTTTTTCTTCAAGAGGTGTCTATTAAATTAACTTTTATCTCTCACAATGCCGAATAAAAATAACTCTGCGTGTAAAGATTTAAATCTAAAAATAAATAACAATTGAAGAACAACGGATTCAATTAGAAAACTGGCGACTAGTGTTGCCAAACTATCGATAGTATTTTTAATTACTAGTAGTAGAAGCAATAGTAAAGAACAACACTATTGATACTATCGATAGTTCTGGTGCTATTGGTATTTCTTCAATACTATTGCTAAATTAAAGCTATCGACATTATCGATACTATCAATAGGCCAATCGATACTATTGATTTTTGCTCAACTATCGATAGCTATCGATTGACTATCGAAAGTACAACTATCGATCGGCAACACTACTGGCGAAGTGGCGACTAATAGCAGTAACCGCGATAATTCAATGACTATAATAGCCACGGTTGGATGGGCGGCGCGTTGGCAGAGAAGGTCAATATCGGCGCACACGCAGGCAAAGGCCGTCATCGATGACGTCATGTTCTTTAAAACCCAGGAATTTGACTTCATTCACTTGTGTAACCAACAACAACTGCGATCCCCTATCAATGGAATTATGACCAGACAAACCGTTGTGCAGTTTTGTGGGATTTTGCTTAGCTTGTAATTACAGCGTTTTACAAATAAATAACCTAAGCGAGCGTAGGTGGCCAAGTGGCTAGGGCTGTTGACTTCCATTCGGAAATTCGCGGGTTCGAACCTCGGCACGTACCAATGTGTTTTCGATTTTCAAATTCATAAGTACGTTTATTCGACGCTCTTACGGTGAAGGAAATGCTCATTTATGCAAGGTTATTTGGTTATTTTACATAGTTTATCTTTGCTATAATTGTATGAGTCATGAGCATGACTTTTCGATGCTTCAAGGCTGAATTAAAAGATCGCGGATATGTAAATGTTAATATTAAATATGTTTAGTGAATAATCCCACCTAGGCACATATTTACACTGAATCTCGTGTGCCAGATGTATCGATATTATAATATTAAAAAATGAAAAACTAAATTTAAATTTCTTTACTCAACATAGGTTTTTTTAAAACACTTCATGACGTTATTTCTGAAGTTATAAGCTTTGCTCTGCCCAAGACCGGCTCTCGTCTCAAACAATGTACAAGTCTAAGCAATGAAAAAGAGATCAAACAATCTAAAAGAGGCGATGCGATATCAGTTTGAACATAACTGGCAGGTTCGCGCAATGTGTGCGCTGCTGTGAAAAAGAACCCGCCAAAGAAACTACACAGAAATATAATATACCTAGATTCCCGCCGCGGATCCACCCGCGTTAATAGTTTTTCCTGTGGTAAAGGTTAGTTAGAATTTTCCTGTGGTAAAAGTTAGCCTATGTTCTTCCACAAGGTCTATTCTATCTTTGTGCCAACTCCGCCTGCTTTAACAATTTTTCCCGTGGGTATGAGAAAATTTCCCGCGGTAAATCGTAGACAACATTGGGCGTTCGTGACATTTTAAAGTATACGCGAGATGTCTTAATTTTTTTTACGATTCTTATGATTTTATTTCGCCCGCGTTAAGTTTTTCCTGTGGAAATGAAAAATTTGCCCGCGGTAAAAGGTAGCCATGTCCTTCCCGAAGGTTTATTCTATCTTTGTAATCAAATCTTTCCTCTTTATAATATTGGTATAGATTATAACCAAACCAACATGATATATAATTCCTTAACACAATGGTTTTCATTTCTACAAACAAACTGCTATTTATAGTACTTTACATCTTGTACGAAATTGATTTCAGCAGACTAGACCATTTAAGTTATTGTAGATTTTCAAACATTCTTTATAGATACTAATGAAGAATTTTTCAGGCTTCGTTGCGGTCCTTTCTTTATAACCATAATATAATAACTACCAACTTTTTTAAAAAATAATAATAATTGAAGCTAAGTTAAGAATATAATTAAAGTAGTATAGAGTCCATTCGCGTCGTCGTCGGCTGAACTATAACATTGTTAGACTTGTAACTGTCTAAGTGTGAGAATATTGAGCAACTGGAGTTACTACGTTTTGTAATAGGCCGCTTAGATCAGACGAACGATACGTTCACAAGCTATTTGCAAATGAAGAATGAATGGTCTAAATTGAAGTAGGGGGAGGGTTATCTGTCCCTATTTGTGACGATATATTCAAGTTTTTTTTATGAAGTGTTAAAAGATTGGGAAATAATAAGAATATGTTTTTTAATAGTGTCTTTCAAATGTAAAGTAAGTAATTATATACACTACACACTAGCTTTCCTGTATTTTTTATTTTTATAATAAAGCATTTTGAGCATCGTTTTATTCTATTTAATTTTACGTTGTCAATTAATTAAATGCAACACATAATATAATATTATATGAAATAGATATGAGCGCCGATGGGGTTAGGGTCGGCGGCGGCGCGCCGAGTTTTTAGGCTCGGCGGCGGCGGCGTCGGCGGCGTGACCTTGTTCTTTCTTGACCAACGAAAATTTTGGAAAATCACGTACAAAATTATGTCAATCTTGTTCTTTTCTCACAATCTGTTGTCGATCCTACATTAACAACAACAACAATAAAATATTTTGAGTATTTTCGCATTGCTGATGCCGGGCATTACTTGACTAGTAGATGTCGGCAATTTAGAAGCAAAATAGGCGAAGGATATCTTTGTTTGTAGCAACAGTAGACAAATCAATTGATGGATATGTTATAAATAATATAAAAAAACCATAAAATAAATTATTTTTAATGAAAATGGTGGTAAAATTTGGTTATCGGCGCGCCGACGCTTTTTCACGGCGGTGGCGGCGCGGGCTTTTGGTCGGCGGCGGCGGCGCGCCGGCGCGGCGCTCATATCTGTATGAAACGAATAATTGTTATTTTTGATACCAAGATATTTTGCGTAGGTACTGTACTTTAATTTTAATACTTAATTTCTTTACCAATAATAAGTTCCAGTAATATGTAATATATTTAATTCTTTTTTATAGAAGACATTTTCCCTTTTTTTTGCAGTGTAGCAGTGAACATTTGAATTTATACTGCGACACGTATGAGAAATCTTTGATACTATAACCTATTGTATTAAAGTATCAACTCCTCTTAAGATTAAAAGATACATTGAGAGTAGTTTTGCATAACGCAATAATTATTATGTAATTTTGATTGTTTTTAATGTATATCTGTGTGTGAATATTTGATAAAATTATGGCTTTTGTATGGAAAGATAAATTGAGTGGCTATTCATTGTTTCTTGTATGGTAGCGAAGAAAGAATAATGGCATTAATTTTTTTGTATAATTGTCAAGAGCTTAGTTTGCGGAAGTAAATGAAATAATCTCGTAATACTAAAACAATGTTGACCCCGTATCTTAGTTGGTTTGGTAGTGCGTCTGGCTTCGAAGCACAGGGTCGCGGGTTTGAATCCCGCTCAGGGCAAACACTCGTGTGATGAGCACTTGTGTTTGCCTTGTGTCTGGATGTTGTATATTTATATGTATATTTTATGGATGTTGTGGATGTGGATATATGGATGTTGTATATTTATATCAGGTGTCTGACACCCATAGTACAAGATAGCAAGAAGAAGTCGAAGATAGGTCATTTGTTTCTATTGATATAAATATATGAATAATAATTATATTTGTATAAGCCAAGAATGAAATATTTTAGTAAGTACCGTCTAAGCAAAGTTATTGTGATAAGTATTTAAAAAGAGGAATAATTAAACGATCTTAAAAGGTACGGTCGAGTACAGTCGGATATTTTCGCATGCACCTTAAAACTATACAACGTGCTTACTGTACTTAGAATCGGACTTATTGTCAAATTTTGATGATATATGGATGTTCCACGGACTTAGGAGAATACCAGCAGTATATTTTTAATACCATATTTATAATAAGTTTTAAATGAATTTGACATTTTGGTTCCCGGGAAATACATTTTCTTCACTTCATAACATTTATGATGCACCTACTAAAAGTTACATAAGTAGTAACTAGCATACACAGGTGATTACTTGTCGTAACAATTGACAGCTGTTAAGGTCAGATACTTGTAAACAAGTGGAGGTCGGGCCTTGTGCGTCATTCTCATTCATACTGGTGTTGTGTTTCTGTCAAGGTACGGGAAAATCACGATGCTTCCTTAAGGCATGAGCAGATCTTCATGTTGTTTCTCATCAACAATTTTACTTCTCAAACATCTTGTAAAGGTGCCTTGAAAATGGGTAGTGGTGTTTACTAGTGTAATCAATATCAACTGCCCAAGCTAAGCAAAGCATTAGGGATTTTAACATATAGAGTCTAGAAGAATCGGCGTTTCTGTACATTGATTTGTTTTTCTTAAAACTGATTGTAGGTGATAAAGGGAGTGTAACTGAACAGAAAAATACAAATTTTGAAAAAATATCCGTCTGTCTGTTTGTACACGCTAATCTCTGGAACTACTGGACGGATTTTAATGAAACTTTACAATAATATAGCTTATACATCTGAATAACACATAGGCTACTTTTTACCGCGGGAAAATACCTCATTCCCAAATCTGTTAGCGCGGGCGGAGCCGTGGGGCAGAAAGCTAGTTGACAACAAAAAAACTCAGTATTTGAAAATTTACTTTATATCTTCTAGGTATTTGACGATAAGTTATGTAGATAAATATTTATTAGTCTCTACCTAAGTATAGTTTTTCCTTTACACAAAAAATCTATTCGCAGAAATAGTCTTTAATATTATAGAAAATACAGCTGTAATTTACTTGTCTAGACATCAACTAACTGGTTTGGCGAAAATGATCGTTAAGTCTGTTGTGTTAAGGTTGTTGTTTGCGTGTCTGTGTGTATGCGCGGGCGCACGGCCTCGGTGCGAGGTCGCGTCTAATCACCTGTTGCTTCTGCCTGCTAATGTGTATGGGTGTATTGGAACTAAGTATAGTTTTTTTTTTTTTTTTTGTCCCTTATGGGAAAGGCAAAGGGTTCAACTTTAAGTGAATGAAAAGACAAATCTTTTAGTTTTAACGTTGATCTACTAATTATGAAGAGAAAAGATTTGTATTTTTGTAAGTGTGTGTATTTTTGTAATGAATAAACTCAAAACCTACTGTGCCGATTTTCAAAATTATTTTACCATTAGAAAGCTACATTCACCCTGAGTAACATAGGCTACCTTTTACCGCGGGAATATGCCTCATTCCCACGGGAAAAACTATTAATGCGGGTGGAGCCGCGGCGGGAAGCTAGTGATATAATACTTATTAATAAATACTTTTATTTTTTTATTGACCTATGCATGCTTGTGTCGAAAAGGTACGACCAACCAAGCTTCACCGAACTTCGGCCAATTTGAGTTCTATTAGAGTCTCATTAGGGACTTAATTAAACCAACTCTTCGAATGTAGGAGATCAAATACAATAGAAAAAATGGCAAAAAAGATAATAGTTTCGCCACCTTTGGCGCCTCCTAATATGACGAATTCAATTCTTAGAACATCCAATTTTCCACATCTTTGTTAGAAACTGGCGAGGCTTGCTAAACAACTGGACCTGTCCCACGAAGCAACTACAATATATTTACTTATATTCTATTCTATTCTACGATTTGACGTGATTTGTGCATTAAATATACCCTAAAAGTATTTCTAGTTATAGTATCTTTAGTCTAGTTATAGATATAGTATAACATTTGCATCAACCAAATTATCATAGTTTTGTACCTACCTACCTATTATTGGGGAAATAAATATATCATACGTTATAGTATCTAGATAGATAGTTATATTTTATCTGTTCATATTTGAAACTTTTGGTTATGGTTAGATAGTAATAAAAAAATATGTAAATATCTTCTCCCAAACTAGACAAGAGGTGCTATGGGCATCAGACAGAGGATTACTTAAGACACCTCCCTTGCAACATTACTGGCTTACTTTTGATTTCCATACCGACCATGACCAAGCTTCAGTTCTTTATTATTCATTTTATTATTATTAAAGAAAAAAAAACAAATTATTATAATATTTCTCCAGATACTAGACAAAACCTTTAAACGACAGGAATACAAACACAAATATTCTTTTTTGACGCCAAGAAATACAGATAAAAAACACAAACAAAGAAAACAATAGGTTTCAACAGGCGGCCTTATTGCTAATGTAGCAATCTCTTCCAGGCAACCCAGAATACCTAACAACCTGTCTGTCAATGAACATCTAATCACTTGTAACTTGTAACCATATCTCCGTGAAGCAAGGCCCCATATTACAAAGCACACTCGAGCGAGTATGATGTCACCTGTTTCGCGCATGCGTAACAGATGGCTGTATGTGGGCGCCAACGCTGCCTGCCTCACCGCAAGGATCTGTGCGATGACGAGGTGTTGCTTTTGGTACTTCAAAGTGCATTAAGTCTACATATACCTACCAATTTTATTGATAAATTTTAAAATACTGAGAAGTTCCTCAATTTGGTCAATATGTTTTCTTTTTTTTCTGCGTGGATGTTAAAGATACGAGTATCTCCGCCAATTATGAACCAACTGCTGTCTGCCGTTACTAGTTTTTTCCATAAGAACGAGGTATTTTCCCGTGGTAAAAGAAAAGGTAGCCTATGTATTATTTTAAAATAGCTATATAATTAGTTTTTGCGTGTAAGAGTAACAAACAACCATTTATACGTCCATGCATCCTCACAAACTTTCGTGTTATATAATATTAGTAGAATTTGCAAAAATATTTTTTTATTCGATGAGGTTTACTTGTGAGGTGATCGAAAGAATGAGAGTGTTAATGAAGTTGAATGAAAGTTCACCATCTAATTTTGACCCTAACGCACAGTACTTAGAAAAAAGAAAAACGCTAAAACAAATTAAATACCAGAACCACCCGTTTTTACAGTCGCGAGGTTAAGTTGATTGAACACTTTGAAATATACACCGTTCTTAAGTCCATTGAATAAGGGACAGAATCGTCATACGCGTGTTTAGTTTACCGCTGCTCTCAACAGTACCACAAGACCGCAATGTATACGTGATGTCTCGTGCACTACTTATCTCGAGTATTTATAAACGTCACATCATATGACTGTGCCTTGCGCAATAACGCGTAACAGAGATGCGTGGGCGCAGTCGACCGCAAGGACCTGCCTCGAGTGCTGTTTGCTGTTTCTATAGATCGTAGATAAATACTAATGTTTATTATGTATCAATCTAAACTTTCCCGCTTCGTATAAAATCAAACTGTTATATTTCTAATATAACATTAATATTTATCGAAAAAAAATAAGATAACTTAAAACTTCGTGCCTCTTAACCTCCTCGTAGTAATCCTATAATAACATTTTGCAATCTTTATATAAATATAGTTTCTACTGAGAATAAATGAAAAAATCTATATGTTTTACCTTCGAAAAATCATTAAGAATATCACGGGAAAAAATACAACTCAGGTGCAGTGTACAAGACACTTTTTCATGTAACAAATTAGTTTAACGATGAGTTTTAATGAACTCTATAAATAAAACTGGGCGGCGATTGCGAACCGTTCAACGACACGGCCGTGTCGTTGTCAAGAGGTTTGTCGGAGGGAGAGGTCCAGTTGTGAGGTAACTGAGGGCCAGAAGAGGCTCATTGAGGATCTTATGAGGTTTACTGAGGTTTCTTTTTAGTAAACATGTCAATGTCATTTTCTGAAATAAACTTTGACACGCACCCTCTGACCAAAGCGAACATTGCTAAGGAGTATGCACTAAAAGACATGACAATATAAAATGACACAATAACACTATTACACTGAAACATTGCTTCTAGTCATATGTTGATGGGTGGTTGTGTAAAAGTTATAGCAGTTGATTCGATAATCTGTGGAGATTTAATGTTTTAAAAACTATACCTTTCAGAGATATATTGACGTCATACATTTTTCTGTCCTTATTTAACGACATTTCAGGAGGTTTCCGGTGGTCTTCTTTCTGTTTCGCGCCCAAATTTTGACCCTCTGAAGTCTCATGTCACGACCGACAAATTGATTTTGAAGTTAAATTAAAAAAAAATGGACGACAAACCCACGGCACCACAATTGGTGCCTTGGCTTTGTCGTCGGGACCGATTTCTCTTCAAATATATAATATTACCTTAAACTGATGACTGATACTAAAACTACAGGATATATGACACATTTTTACAAAAAAATAGATCTATTTATAAAGCCGTCTTCTCATAATATCCGTTAGAAAAAAGGTCTCGCAAATTTCAACCTCTGTCTCTGCAGACTTCACAAGCTGTGTCGAGAGATTCATCTCCTTCATTGAAAAACTTGAATAATACTAAAACTAATGACTGATATTAAAAATACGGGATATATTTTACGTGCTAAACAAAAATTGTATCTAAAAGTTTTGTAGTTTTGGCACCGTGATCGAAGGAAAACGAGTCTACCAAACTACTATAATCCGTGTCACCATCGACATATAATGTTAATATCTTTAAAATTATTCAAGTCTGAAGTAATATTGTACTTGATATTAGAACTTAAAAATATACGTGACATCTCTTTAAAATTTTGATCTAATTCATGAAGTAGTTTTGAAGATATATCTGTAAGTAAAAGGCCTAGCAAATTTTAGCTGATTTCGAAACTGTCACTATAAGCCGTGTCGAGAGATAAGTCTCCTTAATTTAAAAATGAATAATACTTAAAAGTGATGACTGTTTTTGAAAATAGAGGATATATTTAACGTATAAAATGAATATTGTATAAAAAAATCCAGTATTATGTGCAGCGTGACCGCAGGAAAATGAGTCTTACAAACTGCCATAATCCGTGCCACCAACGACATTATAAATGTTAATATCTCATAAAATATTTAGGTTTCGTGCAATATTTTACTTGAAATTATATTATACTGAATATACGTGACTTCTCCTAAAGATCTTAATCATTATTAATGAACTAGCTTTCCGCCGCGGCTCCGCCCGCGTTTACATCTTTTCCGTGGAAATGAGGCATTTTCCCGGGGTAAAAGGTAACTTATGTTACTTAGGGTGAATGTAGCTTTCTAATGGTGAAAAAATTTTCGAAATCGGTTCAGTAGTTTTTGAGTTTATACATTACAAGCATACACGCACACACACACGCAAGCACACACACACACACACACACACACAAATACAAATCTTTCTACTTTATAATAATATATATATATATATAGTATGATTTTTCTTAAAGATGTATCCATAAGAAAAAGGCCTAGCCTATTTTTACCTACTTTATAAACTGTCTAGAGAATTATCTTAAAAATATTTTTTTTCCTTACATAAAGTATGAAAATACCCTTCGTAGATTTTGTGAAATAAAGCAAACGAGACTGATTTATTAATACTCGTATTTTAATTACAAAAACAAAGCTATACGAAACAAATATAGGTACATAATATACTATTTTAAATTAGTGATATAAATATATTTAAAGTAAGGTTTTACACGGTCTTTCTTTCAGGAAAACAAACAATACGTATCAAATCAATTACAATTTTAACGTCGTCCTTGTATGAAACTATCAGAGTTATTTTAAGCCGTAGACGAGTTTATTGTGCACGTCTCTGTTTCGCTTTTCTGTGATTACTTTTCTCTTGCTTCCTTGGTCTGCTGTAAGACATTTCCTTGGATATAAGCAGTAGGTACGTGTTGTGTCCTCTTCTTTTTTGTGTACAATAATGGTTAAATAAATAAATAATTTTATATAATTCCAAACGCTTTAGGCTTTGAGCAAAGACATTAGAAATGCTTTATTTTTTTTCAGCTGTTGTTGTTATTTTTAGTTTGAACTTCCCATATTGTGATTCTTTTTGATTATATTAAACTTATGTGTAACAATTATTGCAATTTAATTATAATTATGGCTTAAAAGTATCAATTTAATATTTATGTTTTTGTATCAGAAAGTAAATAAATATTGTATGACGTTGTCTGCCAGTTGATGCTATATCATAATCTATGACACAGAAATTATATTTAAGATCTTCAATATGGAGGTTTGATTTCTGAATCATCTTGTTATGGACTTAAATGTTGCGATAAATATTTTATTAAAGACAAAAAAGTCAATGTACCGTTCAAAGTTTTAAATAAGTTAAAACAGTATAGGTATTATTGTAAAATTTGCCTGAATTATCGAATAAATTCCATCAAACTTCTGTCAGTCGATTTCCGGTTCAAAAATATAAAAACTAGTCCATGGCCTTGTCCTCCCCCTCTCAAATCTCCTGTCAGCCACTGACAGGAGATTTCAGAGGACTGCAGAGACACACTCAGAGTTAGAGTCAATTGCGTATCTATGTTTTAGACACATGGTTCTGTTTAATTTGGGAATATATCGTAACAAAGTATCTCCCGACGACAACAAGAAGATTGTATCAATATCATACTAAAAATTAGACAAACCATTTTTTTTATTATTCTTTTATATTAATTATAAACTGTCATTCGCTGTTATTTGAACCAAAGTATGTGCCTAATCTGCATCAATTAAAAAAGCTAGTTGTTTAATAAACTATACAAGATTTCAAGTGTAATCATGATCTGGCTCTCACTAATTGTTGAAAGGATCCCTGATTTTAATCATCTGTGGCGGAGGTTCTCCCATATTAAAAGAGGAATAATGGAACTCTTTTCAGCCTCTTGTCTGTCAAATGTTGTTTATGACTTGGACGAATTACCATGGTTTATGACATTTATTTATAACCAGAATATTCATCCAGAATCACAATTACAATGGGATTACTTCAGAAATTAAGCATCGCGTAAACAACCCATTGTTTCGTGACGGTATATAAACGCCCGAGACGACGGCCAACGCCAGTTCATTTCTGAGCTACCGAAGCGATCTCAACAAGCGATCTAAAAGCGATCAGAGGAAGAAACCCTGCGACTATAGCGATACCTACGGACTACGAGCGACCCTGTGATTTGGCTACATCGTGATTGGAGTGATCAATTGAAGACACCTGCGAACTCAGCGTGACCAACGGACTACGAGCGACCCTGTGATTTGGCTACAGTTGTGATTGGACCTGCGACCTGTTTATCGTCGTTTAAATTCTCAAATCAAGTTGTTCGGCCTTTCTTACAAATCTTGAACCCCACGTCCGTAGCACAACTAAAGAATGGGGAATTCCAATTACGTCATTAGAAGAATCGCGGTGAAAAGGAAGATGGACTTTATGACAACGCTGTAAGGTACAAAATCATCTAAGCAGTCACTTGATTACTAGAACTTGGTGACATCGCGCGCCTATTGTTTAATGACAAGTATTGTCCGACTACAATGGAAATGTTCTAGAAATTAACCGATTACACAATTACAATGGGATTACTTAACTATCGCGTAAACAACCCATTGTTTCGTGGGGGTATATAAACGCCCGAGACGACGGCCAGCCAAGGCAGTCTATTTCTGAGCTACCGAAGCGATCACAACAAGCGATCTGCAAGCGATCAAAGGAAGAAACCTGCGACTAGAGCGATATAGATCGCGTCACGTAAAAGAACGCTGAAAAAAGTGGAGGGGGTATGTCAAAATTCAAAATGTGTTTATTCGTAGTAAAATTTTACAAGTCACTTTTCGACGTCGAGGCAAGTTCACGATTTGGCGGAAGCCAAAGCCGGAAGCGACTCCACAGGCGTTGCATCTTTTCAAAATATTTTTACAGAATTAATCACTACATAATATAAAACAAAGTCGCTTTCTCTGTCCCTATGTCCCTATGTATGCTTAAATCTTTAAAACTACGCAACGGATTTTGATGCGGGTTTAAATAGATAGAGTGATTCAAGAGGAAGGTTTATATGTATAATACATGCATAATATACTTAAAGGATAACCCAGAATAACCATTTTCCCGTGCGTAGCCGGGGCGGGTCGCTAGTATTTTATAAAATTTGATTAATATAACAAAGAAAACAACCTGCAATCGACTAGAGCCTTATTAGAGCAGACCAGTCCCCCCAAGCAGCACCACGTTCACGGGTTTGACGTATGTAAATGCGCCTACTGTGGGCTTGATTGCCAGCGTTCTTTTTACGTGACGCGACCTATACCTACGGACTACGAGCGACCCTGTGATTTGGCTACATCGTGATTGGAGTGACCAGTTGAAGACACCTGCGAACTTAGCGTGACCGACGGACTACGAGTGACTCTGCGATTTGGCTACAGCTGTATTGGACCTGTGACCTGTTTATAATCGTCGAATAAATTCGCAAATCAAGTCATTCGGCTTTCCTTACAAATCCTGAACCCTACGTCCGTAACAGTACTAATGGAGAGAAAGATAGAAGGCAGGAAAGGATGTAGATGATTAAGACGTTCATTTTTTGATCATAAAGGAAAAAGTTGAGGTTATATCGTACCACGAAGTCAAGAAGCTGGCTATTGACAGAGTGACTAGTGCCTCGCTATTTAATTTTGTATGTACAGAGATAATTGTAAACAGACATGATTAGTTTGTCATCTAATACTATCGTTTTTTTTTTCAGATTTTATTAAAAACTTAAACTTTTATAGGAGTACTTTCAAAGGACATGTATATCGCATAAATCAACGTTTTATGTGGTATCTGGTGGCGGTTATTATTGCCGAAAACTAATGGTTGAAAAATAAAAGATAATATTATTAAATCTTATAGCTCCAGGACAAGACTAGTAACAACAAATAATTTATTGTTAATGTATGTATTTACTTGTAAAAATTATAACTGGTATAATATTATATACTACTTAACATTACACCTGTTCTTGTTTTTTTCTTAATCTGATTTAGTATGTAAAGGTATGTAAAGCCTGATCAAAGAAATAAGAAACCTACTAGGGTCGGGTCTATGAGAATCGTGTCTTTTTGAGTATCAGTCCTTTTGCGAACAAAGGCAATTATCTATACCTTTATTTTACATGTATAAAGATATTGAAGTTATTCCCTTGGTCGGTTGTGGTCAGATTGCTTAACAAGATCATAATTGATTAGTACCTATCTATACACATAAAATTTACTAGAAAATCATATTTTATCAGAATTCACAAATCTTAGGGTTGATTTAAAAAGAAAGTACATTATGTGGTGTACTTTAAATATATTAAAAGGAAAATATATTGCTTATTGAGAACTGCTACCATGCCAGGTATGGGCAGCACGGTTCCTTTTTTAGCACGTGTACCCTTTGATGAACTCGGGAATAGGGAAACAATGTCTTGGGATACAAACAATGCATTACAAATATAATTTCAAGGAATAGAAAAGGAATCATTATTTATTAGTACCAACCTATACACATAAAATTTACTATAAAAGCATATTATATCTGATTTCAAAAAAGTTAGGAGTGATTTAAAAAGAAAGTACATTATTCTGAAAGGTGCCCCATGCTTATTGAGTACCTACTGATAATTTGCCAGGTATTAAACAACTGCGGAAAATCTTCCTCACTTCCTCAATACATTATAAATATACTTTATAATACACTTTCAAGGGATAGAGCAGTATGGTTTGTCTAATAATTCAATCATTCCATCAATTATTGCTTCAATACGATATTTTTATATTTTTTGTCGATTGACAATAAGTTTACGTCTATGGAGCAAGAAAAAACAGCGAGGTAAATGAGATTGTCTATGTTTTCACTCTCATTGCTATCTTCGGTGCTCTTCTATGACCCTCTTTGGACCCTCTTTCAGCTCCTCTTCGTCCCTCAGAGGGATTTCCTCCTGACAACGACACGGCCGTGTCGTTGAACGGTTCGCAATCGCCCCCCTGGCGTTTGTCCAAAAATAATGGCGAAACAACTTTCAAAATGGTGGCCAAATTCTAGAGTCTAATTTGAAAACTCCTTTTTTGTGCTAAAGTCAATTCCATATGCAAATGTGATAAATGATTCAAAGATCTAAAGCGATATATACATCTTAGTTTATATAAGTAAAGTGTGGGTAGATAATACTAACCGACGCCTACTTTTGAACTTTTGCGAAAATACAGTAGCAATATTTTTTACAAATATTTTTACTCAATTATTGTGCAAACTTAAAATTACTTGAGAAAGACACATTGGTGTTTCTTATATTTAATAACAAATCAAATTAAACATATTATTAAAAAGTGTCCTTAATAAAAAAAACTTTTTCAGATGACCTATAAATTTAAGTGCTACTTTCTGTTGCATTTGATAGAAAAGTACGATTTACATAATGTAGGTTTCAGGATCTAAAGTATCAAACAAAAAAGGGCAACCTAGTAACCCCCCATCGTGTACCAAATAGATAATGAACCAACCTTGGGTCATCATTACGTTCGAGCCTCTCTTTATTATGTGACCGACCGAACTCATTAACCTGGGGTTAGAATAATTAAACCTTTCAGTGGGGGTGTATGACCCGACAGCGTTTGAAGAGATACGAAATTTTCTGTAAATATAAATAAAGAAACTCAAACTAGGCAGAGCATATACAATGGATATCAGACAGATAATATACATGCATATAAAATACAAACTTATATAAATATAAAACATCCAGAGGCAAAAACAAGAGCTCATCTCACGAATGTTTGCCCTGGGCGGGATTCAAACCCGCAAATATCGACCCCAATTAAATAAAATTAATTTCTTATTTCGAAACTACCCATAAGCACTCCATAACCAGTAAATGGATTTGTTAATGGTCTCATACGCACCGCATTAGCAATTATTAATATGCTGTCGAGCGACGCCATATTTGGCTTGAGTTGAGCAAAAGTGGTCCATCCATATATGAATACAAGTGTATGTCCGAGTGGGAATTTAGTTCTGAGAAGCCGCTGGCCTGGTTCAATGACCTTGGTGAGCCATTAAAACGCCAGTAGGCCTACTATGTAAGTAGCGACAGGCTCGAGAAGCTGTCAAAAGCGACATAGTGACATTAGAGCCATAGTAGTTCTGTCAATATGTCGCGTTTGACAGCTTCTCGAGCCTGTCGCTACTTACATAGTAGGCCTACAGATCACTGTAAGGTTTGTTATAGGAAATAAGTTTAATAGTCTTTGATGTCCAAATCAGAACCTATGAGTCAAATAGCTTGTTTTTGTCGGTTTCTAACAAAATATTAATTTCTTGTTGTTATGAAAATAACAGACTTCCTAGTTTCTCGTAGGAATGAGATATTTTCCCGTAGTAAAAAGTATCTAAGATGTTTACAGGGGATATAAGGTACAACCATGTAAAATTTCTTTTAAATCGGTCCAGCAGTTCCGGAGATTACCCCGTACAAACAAAAGATATCAGGGGGCCTAAAAGCGCCGTTATTGACGAATCATATCGCAATTCGCGCACCACTTTTGTAAAACGGCGAGTTATGGAGGATTCATATTCCAATTCATTAGAAGCGTGAATAGAGATTCGTTTTATATTGTTGGTTTTCCATACAAATCCGTAAAATGGTCACTCTTGGTGAATAGTATGAAGATTCATTTAATGATTTCTAAAATGTTAGTCAAGAGGAACATTTTAGAATTCATATTTGATTAAAAACATGATTAATGTCTTTATATTGAGATTATTATACGTGAAATATTTCAGAAATTGAAATACAAACAAAATTTAAATTAAAAATATATTTTTATGCTTATTATTAAAAAAAATATATTATGGTGGTGAATCGGATTTTTCATAAAATGGTCACTTCACTTAACAAATCATATTATTGTCTTTGTATTTTTTGTTATTAAAAAAAAATGCGAAAAATAATTAAGAAATAAATAAAATTAAATATAAAATGCCCCCCTTTTTTCATTTTTTTATTTATATATATTTTTTAATTAAAAAAATATTAAGAAAGGAAATAAATAAAATTAAATATAAAATGTCCCCCTTGTTAATTTTTAATATTATTTTTAATTGGATATTTTATAAAATAATTAATAAAAAATAAATAAATTGCCCCCTTTTTTAATCTTTGTATTTTTTTTACTTATTGATAAAAAAATAAAATAAAATGGCCCCCCTTTTTATTATTTAATATTAATTCTAATTAAGAAATTTTATAAAAATTAAATAAATTGCCCCCTTTTTTAATTTTTTTATTTATATGTATGTATTTTTAATTGAAAAATAATTATTAAATAAATAGAAATAAAATAAAATGCCACCCTTTTGTATTTTTTTATATTATATTAAATTTGGAAAAAATATTTTTAAAAATGCCCCCTTCCTCATTTCTATTATTTTATTACAAAAAAATAAAAAGGGGTGTTTTACTATTATTATTTTTTTAAATATTATTAAATAATGAAGTAAAATTAATATAAAGGGGGGCTTTATTTTTTATTATTACCTATTGTTTATTTATTTTTATAAAAGGTATTTGCTTTTTCACAAAAAACACAAGTACCAATATTTTTATTAAAAACAAGAATGTTCGGTGATTCACCAGAAAGCTGAATTCTAAGTGAACTGTAATAAGAATTGACCATTTTACGTTAAATATGAATCGGCTCGCGGTTCTCTTAGAATTCAATTTATGAATCCTTTCGCAGTTCACTTTTCTTAAATTTCGCTTTTAGGCCCCCAGGATTTGTTCCATTTCACTTCTTACATACATTGACTCAGTTTTTATAAAAATAACTATGTACGTACAGATATTTGATTGACCTCTATAGTTTTATTAAATTAAAATAGACAGAAGAAGATAGATAGAAGTAATAAATACAAGTACAAAAGTAATAATATGTAGCAGTAAGGGACTTAACAGAATAGCGTAGGCTCTTTGTCAAAAAGTGCGGCTTTGAAAAGACATTTTTTATAACTCAAACCAAACCAAAAAGTTACCTTTTGTTTTTCTTCTGCACGCTCACGTCAATTAAGTTAAGGCAGGCCAGAGGTCATCCACGTATTCTTTCCCAACGGATTCCATATAATCCGTCAGTCGCCTTATAGAAGCAATGTCAGCCGCCGCCGAAGGGCGTGCGCGGGAGTGTTTGTGTAGAGCAACCTCGGTGCCCACGCGCAGCGAGACGGTTCGCGATAGATACTTGCGGCCAGTGTGTGATCGAAGCAAGAATAACTGGAAGAAATTGCTACCTAAGCAATAAGGCCGCCAATTGTACATTTTTCTGTATTATGATTGTATTTGTATTTGTGTTTCTGTTGTGTGGAATAAATATATTTTTTTGTTTAACTTTATTTTCATTTCCTGATCAAATTAAAGCCACCGAGATTTTCTATGACTCACTAACAAAACTCAGTAAAGAATGCCTTGGACTTACTAATGGAAAGAAAGTAACGGTTAGTACGTTTTTACATATTTAAGTTTACAGTGAGCCCTATTATACGTATTACGCTCTAACTTAAAATATAAAAACCATGTCCTTTTCAGGTTCGACGAAAAGAGACAGGTGATTGTCAACGTACATAGATTTTACGCGTATTTTGCACTAGTTTAGCAGGCATGTGAAAACATCTAATTTAAAACTAAGCTGAATTTAATAGCTGTACTCTTATTTTAAATATCGATATTCATGATTAGATTAAATCATTTATTATTATCCTTTTTGATTCCCATATAAACGAAACAGGCCAAGAACTTAAATTTAAGTTTAGAGCTAAGCGTAATTTGGCAGAATTGAGCCGAGTAACTTGGTATTTCTAATGGTGATATGCTGTAAATAAATAAATAGATAATCCTGCGAACTTCATATCTCAATTATTTTTATATAAATACATATATAAACTTCTTTTGGCCAGAAACCTTCTTGACCGTCCTTAGCATCCCCTACCAGAATATTATTTCAATCTGATCAGTGGTTTTGAAACATATAGGGAATAAAAATACACAATTTTTCTTAATGTAGGCTAATTTATATCAATGTCGCTGTGAAAATCCCTGGGAAGTCTTTGCTTTATCTTTATATCTTTTTAAGTTTCTTTTAAATCTCACTTTGAGATTCGAGCCTGCCATAAATTAATGCATTTGTTTAACAAAAACACTGTTTACTAACGTAACAAAAGTTTTGTTGATGATGTTTGCTAGGAATCTTTTTTGTGACTTGGGATACTCGTATTATTTATAGAAGGAACTCTTGAAAAAGGACAACTAACCGCTCACGTGCCCAAGGCCGCCATCCCAATACCCAGTTGAACGGCCGCGCCCGTCGCCTCAACCTACCGTAACTCGCCCGCGATCCATTTGTTTATTTTAACCCGAGCGCGCGCCGCGTCAAGTGGCACAAAAACGCTCATTGTGCCTTGGTTTCTTACAAAAACACTATCAAGTGTTGATTTATGGGTTGCTGAATGAATGAGTCATGCTACTATGGCTTATTTTATTTGAAAAGCGATCCAGTTTTTGATATATAGAGTCGTGAAAATGGAGATTATGAATTTTTAGCGCGACTTTTGCAAAATTGTTCAAAACTCAAAAATTAAAGCGATGACATATCGTTTTTTCATTAGAAATATCTTAAAACATTAATAATTAATAAGAAAAGCAAAAAAACAATACCAATGTTAGTACAATAACTTGCGTTTATAAAGGTTTGAATTTTCGGAAAATATCGGCGGCGCGCGTTGTGAAACTCTTAAGACTTTTTTAAAGAAATAATTGGTCAACTATTCCCAAAGTATTGCTTCAATACAAAGTTTATTTCATATTCAACCAAACTGATAAAAATTGTAGCATAACTTTTATCATTATTGAGAAATATGAGAATCAAT
This sequence comes from Teleiodes luculella, assembly GCA_948473455.1. NCBI lineage: Eukaryota > Metazoa > Arthropoda > Insecta > Lepidoptera > Gelechiidae > Teleiodes > Teleiodes luculella. The sequence goes on from OX419608.1 coordinate 4,540,489, forward strand.
AATTATACACCCTTGTTTACAGAAAAATGAACAGCCGTTAGAAAGGGGTTTGGTAAAGTACTGAAATCGAGGTGAATTTAGTAAAAACCTGTGACAACTTGTAATAAAATAGATTAAAGTGTGTACTTACCGAAAAACAAGTGTATTTCCATCAGATTATCAATAAAAAACCCACAAAACTTTTCAATAACACGCGACGTGACGTACTCCGTGCGGTCAACTGACAGACTGCACTTTGACATTGTTTTTTTTTTTAATATTGCTAGTGGTGGGCTTGTGTTGCCGGTTTTTTAGACGTCTAATTTAATAGAGAATACGAAGCAAGTACGATAACAATATTAGACTTAGTTATTTAGAAGAAAAGGATCATTTTTCAACAGCTGTGAGCAAAAATGGCCTTGTTAACCAGGAGTTTGCAAGGTCAATCAACGAGTGTTTTATATTGTTAATCGTTAGTTTACATTGTCGATTAACGGATGATTTCATTTGTTAATCCCTGGTTAACTGGGTCACGTGAGCGGCTAAGTCAACATTTGTTTGGGATCTATGTAATTCTTTTAGCAAATACGAGATGTGAGGGGAGATATACCTACCATTCAATGTGAAGAGAAACCGAGATAAAATACTTTTATGACAATCCTTTGTTGTAAGCCTATCATGACGAACTGTGACAAGCGGCGGTTATCACACTTTTATCTGCTAAAAAGCTGCGAGAAACCTGGTAAAATAGTTGATAATCCATTACACATAATAAACAATTAATTACACAAACATAATACAAACAAAGCGCAGGTTAATTACATTTCTTTTGATTCACCTATTCATTAATCGATCGATTATTGTGATAAATATCGATTGAATTGATCCACGCTCGATTGTGTAAGACGCCTACTAGAGCCCATCTCTACTCGTTACAACACTAGTATTACCAACAGTTGATGCTAAATTGGCACTAAAACATCATAAAAGTGGTTTTTGATGTTATTTTGTGAATAACATTACATCATAATACGAATATGGCTATGTATGTTGTTGGAAAATGGTACATATTTTGCGAAGATTTGGGTTGTATAGTGGTTAAGTGTTGCGGTTTTTTTCGTTCATATGGACGGAGAATAAATATAATCCTACTAATATTATGAGGGCGAAAGTTTGTGAGATGTATGTATGGACGGATGGATATTTGTTACCCTTTCACGTAAAAACTACTGAACGGATTTTAATGTAACTTAACAATTATATATCTCATACATCAAAATAATATATAGGCTACATTTTACCACAGGAAAATACCTCATTCCCACGGGAAAAACTGTTGACGCGGGTAGAGCCGCGGGGTGAAAAATCTATTTTGAATAAATTATATTTTAAAAAAGAGTGCAGTTGTATAATTTAACGCATTTTATGTGAGAATGTTTTCACATGGACCTTAACGAAACGAAAAAATTTAGTACTTATTAAAATCCATGAGTGCGATCGATGTTTGTCGTCGCTAGAACTAATCTAACAATCCCCTGTCTCTCTGTTTTTAGAAGCGTATTAAAAGGAATACACTTTTAAGTTAGAGCCACAGAAGGAAATAATAGTACTACTTAGAGCGTAAAAACTGGAATCAGAGCTATTGTTTGCGTATTTGGAAAATAAATAAGAATAGTTTATTTTTTGAAGGGTATACTGAATTAATAAGTAAGGTGTTTTATTCAAATTAAAATTCTTAGATTTAATTCAATAATGCAAATTATTAATTTTTTGCTAGTATTTTGCAAAGGTAGATACGTCATTTATCTCAGGCGATCTTTGTTTTCTCACAGATTTTTGTCACTGTGACAATCTTTTGTCACAGTGTTTCATGATAGCCGGGTAGCAGTAATGGCCGACTTGAAATCCCTTTCCTTCCACACCCTTGCAACGCGCATGCGCGAGCCAAGTCAAGGTCCCAGCGCCCGCGCACGCCTACGCGTGACGTCACAGCCGGAACTCCAGCCCGCTCGCTATTGGCTGATAATTGCAAGGAGATCTGTGAGGAATTTTATAATTGATAGGTGCGGTGATATCATTTTTTGATGAAGACTTTTAACACGCAGTTTTTTCTTTAAAGAGTTTAAAGAATTATTTTTTAATTTTACGGTATTGACATCACTGAATTACATAGTGTAACATTCAATGGCTTTCCTAGCAGAATGCGCTTTCAATGGTTAAAAACATAAATAAAGCGCAGAAAATAAAAAATCTATGCGGTTAAAATTAACAAAAAAAGCTTTTTAACTTGATGGCCGATTAGGTCGGCCGGCCTTTTCGACACAAGCAGTCAGTTAAAAATAATAAAAAAGATGGATGTACGGTCAAGTTCATAACTGCAGTACATATATCACGTGTTTTTGAACTTTCAAATTACTTTTTTCCTAAAGGCTTGTTATTCTTATTTTTGTGTGTTACGTATACAGTGTAAGGGACTCAATATTTTACTTCAAATTACATGTCCTGAATGGTTTCGGAAAAAAAGTTAATTTAAAGTATAGATGCACATGATGTGACTGGACTTATGAACGTGACTGTACGTGATGTCGTTAAATGGCCGTGTGTGAAAATTGAAATGTCTCGTAATATTATATGTCATTCTTATTTTTTACTTATTTTTAATGTGACAGTTAACCCTGATTTCATGGTAGGCTCAAGCCCCTCGGTGGGGACATTATGGGCTATTGCCTACCAAAAGGAAGGCCCGAGTTGCTCTAAGACCAAAACCCTCTTGTCACATTTTTGAAAGTTTCGTTTATTAACGAGAATGTGACAGTAGTAAAACCTGTAATGGATAAAAAACATGTTTGAATAAAAGTTACATTTCGTATTTTAATTAATTCAGTCAAATCAACGAACCTTTGGCAACGCAATAAGTCAACTTTCATGCCCTAAAAAAGGTTTATACTACAATGCACAACTGCATGGCCTTCTGACAATCTTGCTTGTACAGTCAACCGCAGATTAAGCTGAGCACTTTGGACTATGCACCGTTACGTATCTTAACTAGCAGACTGCCCATGGCTCCGCCTTTATTTATAATATTTCCCGTGGGAAAGAGAAGACATTTTTATCTGTGGTCATAAGTAGTTTACAGATATATCGAATACAGCATCCAATGGTGCAGTAGCTTTTGACTAAATAAACATCTAAGACAGACACACAGTTTTTTTTAAGATATTTTTCTGGCTTCTATTCTCATAAGAGTTTGAATGGGGATTTTATTCTGAATATGTTACTGAATGACGTGACCGTGTCAGAAATAGCATGATGCGATTTGCTGACCTCACTCAGGTTGCTGAAATCCAAGTGGGACTTGGCGGACACGACTGCCGCATGCCTCAAGACAAGACCTATAGGCACCTTATAGGCAAAAGATACCATGGTCTGGAACCCACTGACCAACAGGCGTAGACGTGGACGGCCGGGTAAGAGATGGCGAGATGGCTTGACATCATTTAAAAAACTGGTCAGAAGTAGTTCAAGATAGAGAGTCCTGGAAGAAATCGATTAAGAGGGAGACTTTTGCCTAGCAGTGGGACAGTCTAGGCTTGTTAAAATATGATAAGAACTTCTAATACAGACAAAGCCAGGACTTAAAGGGCGACACGAGTCGCGTGTTAAGCTTCAACTTCTTTTGATAGTACCTTGATGACCTTATGAAACCAATTTGACCTCCATCGCTTTGCTTTTTATCAGACATTTATCGCTAAGTGTCTGATTAGTATAGCAATCTGTAACCAACTTGTAATCAAGTTATTAAGTCATTACGGGTCTTGATTTAGAAAAGGTAGAGACGAAAAATATTTAAATTATTTTTATCTGCTAGGTGATTAAATTAATTATCTTTTTATGTATTTTTTTTGTATTTTTATCTTATCTATGATACCTAGGTTATAGTTTGGTCACAATGATATTTGCTTGTTTATCAAGTAGGTTTTGAGGTACTGTTACCCCTCGTAATTTCTTTTTAAAATCTGGAGTTTTTGTTACATTATGAATACCGTTCTAGAAGGTACGTAGACACGAAAACATTCCTTCATCAAAATGTTGTATACAATTTACTATTTTAAATTGAAGCGATAAATGAGATATACTGAGCTCCAGCAGCCTCGAACCCGCATCTAAAAATAAACGAAATCGATAAACTGTGCACTATTCAATTCATTATTTTAAAATGTAATTATGTATGTGAAAAGAGTTTAAAAGGCTTGACGCGAGATTAACCGAGCGGATATTTTTCTTTTTACGAAAAATAAATGTTTCCAATAAAAATAGTTAAACTTGGGACAAGGTCTTACTTAAACATAGAAATAATGTTTTGTTATAAATTGATAGATTTTATAAAACCCAAATTATTTATTTCTTTTTAGAGTATTTAAATAAAAGCTTATTTAAAAAAAAAATTTACTTTTATTTATTTTTTATTTTTTTTATTGCCATCTTTAGTATTATTTGACAGTAAATATTAATAAATATATAGATGTTTGTTTGACGTCTTCGTGCCTTAAACAAACATTATAACTGAGTTTTGTTTAAATATTTTATATCTAACGTCCTAAAAATAAGTAAGTTTTTAAGTAAGTAACACTCTTATTGCATACACAAAATAAAAGCAATATACAATTAATTGAAGTAAAACAGTAAACGCGATAGTTATTGAAAGCCCTGTAAAATATCTTATAATGTACTTTTAGACGTTGGCGCAGTGAGAACTTTTATGACAAAAGCTTTTTTATAGGCTGTTGCGTAATACCGGTGTGTTGGACTTTGATTACCTAGTTCAAGCGGTTAGTTATTTTATAAAACCAATTTTTACTTCTTTGTTCTGAATTACAACCCACTTAATTTTTCTTCGAGCTGTTTCCATTTAGGTTTCCTGAAAGAGATTGTAACTATAGCAATAAGGCTACCTTTTCTGTTTCACTAACTATTTGTATTATTTATTTCTTAGTGTCGACATTAGGAATATTGATATTAAGAATATTTTGTTGCGGTCAGATATTTATTTACTTATGTGTGTATGTGGCATGTATGTGTGAAAATACATAATGTAGAGTAGATGTAGATGTAGATGTATGGAAAGATTGGATAAGTTTTTACCTGTTCAAAGTTCAAATTATTTATTTTTAAATTTAGGATAGTTATGTCGTATTTTTTTGTGGCGAGTTCAGAATTTTGGCTGTTTTCTGTGGAGAAGAACTCGCCGGAAGAAACTCCACAGGCGTTATATATTTTCCAAATATTTTAAAAAAATATGAATAAATTATTTTATACAATAATGTGTGACCTGTGACTATCCCTACGGATTATGCGCGATTATGGTAAATATAGTACCTAGAAGCTGATAGAAAATTTGTACTATTTTATAAATAAGGTTTAAAGCACTGCTTATCAAATTACAATACTAACGCCTACACCCCTCAGGTGTATGTGGCCATAAATAGTCGTTTATGTTATAACTACTTACATCTATTTTGTCTTACGTTATGACTTAAACTTACATTGTTAAACTCTATACAACTTACCTTTTATGATTACTCCTTAAATATTTAAATCCTACAGAACGCCTCCACATACATTAAAATGCACTAAAGAGAACCACACACTCGTCCTTTTGCGCATGGGCACTAAAACCGCATTCCTTTGCACTTAAAAATAAAAAAAAAACGTTCACATCCTTGGACTTAACGACCATATGCTTTTTCGAAATTCAAACTACTTTTTCGAACTTTAAACTCAATTTATTTTCTTTTAAAAACAACACTAGCTTAAACGAATTTGAATTAGGAATGTTTAGTTTTTAAGTGGTAGTTTTAAGGCTTGCGTTTAGTTTTTGCTATCGTTGTTCGTGCGTTTCGTTGTGCGTATCATGGCGGCCGCGCGTGCGCCGTCGCGTCGAGAACTGGCCGGTTGGGTTGCCTTTGCGCATAGTTGCCAGTTGGAAACAATCATTTTATGTACAAAAGTGTTCTTATTTAAGAAGTAAATACAGTGTTTGGTTATTGCAAAGTAAGTTGAGTGTTAAGACACGTTAAGATGAGCTAAATTCGTTTGGATAAGAAGAATATATTTTTTAACCTGTCCAATAGATATTAAATTTCTTTATGATACTATGACAGAACAAAAGACATCAACGCGCTCTGGATCAATATATTTTGTTTAATTTAGTTTGAAGCTCATTATCAATATGGCTTATGATTTCATATTATTGATTTTCAAAAACATAATGGTTACCTGTAATTTAATGATAATTTTAACTGTTAAAAGATTTTTTCAAAGTGAATTTGTAGCTGGTATTTCTACACAATTAAATTTTTTTATTCATAAAATAAAACTTGATGTTTTTTATTGTTTTCTCATAAGACTTTAATTTCAAACGAATAGCATAGTATCTACACCATTTACTAAAATCCTATTTCATTAAAGTAATCACATAACCAATTAAAAGAAACTATAAAACAGTGATAGATAAGAAAACTAATATTCTTTAACTACCAAAAATATCAATATTGGCAGAGAGGTGGGAAAACGAGAATATCGGCAGTTCTACCTTTTTCGAAAAACGTCAGACTTCTTAATATTACAGTGAACTGGCAATTCAATTCCGAAGGCAGTCTGCTTGGTCGCGGAGTAAAAGGTCGTAACTTAGGTTCCCGATACTTTGGTGTTCTCGGTCGTAAGATGTAATAATAGCTGGTGATGTCAGATCGTGGCACTGATTCTGCTGACTGTATTTAAGTACCCATAAAGCCAGTTAATTTAGCGCCTAGGGCTTTGCATGAGCAGTTAATAAATAGAACTACCTTGTTTTTAAGTTTGAGTTTTTACCTTTTAAGGTATTGCTTTAATTAAACTACATCTTCTATTCTTTCAACATCTTCTTTCATTTTTGTACCTATTATTGTTTTTATACAATGCAATACAATATACTTTATTGCACACAAAACAGTACAGTGAAAAATTTACAAAAAAGTGTAGAAAGAGTACATGTAGGCGGCCTTATTGCTAAGTAGCAATTTCTTCAAGGGAACCTTAGGGTTAGGAGATACATATTTAGTGAGATGGGTCTGTGAAAACAACATAAACGTGTATTTATTCTTCATCGAGTTTTAAAAATATCTAGAGGAAAGACTACGAAGTAATTCAAAGTTTGTGTGTTTGTGACCAACCCGCACTGGGCCAGCGTGGTCGACTAAGGTCTATTCACCCTGATTTCCGCTCTAATCCCTCGATAGAGACATATTCCCTACTAATATTATAAACGCCAAAGTTTGTGAGAATAACTACTAAATGGGTTTTAATATTTTTTACAATAATATAGCTTATTAGCTTATACATCAGAATAATGCATAGGCTACATTTTACCGCGGGAAAATACCTCATTCCTACGGGAAAAGCTTTGAACGCGGGCGGAGCCGTGGGTCGTTAAGCTAGTATAGGCTGGAGTAAGGATTCGCGCCAGAATCGGGGCAAAGGATGTGTTGGTACGTTGCCTCATACAGGTATATGAATAGCATTAAATTATGAGATTATTCATGAGTTGTAGGAATGTTTAAGTGTGACGAACATTTACTTACAAATCTTGCTTTAAGCCCAATATACATACACGCAGCTATATTGGTATTTATATAACTTATATTACTGGTCGCCTAATTATGTTACAGTCAAAACACATAAACGGTCAAAACCACTTTTGACTGCAAAAATCAGGCAAAAGTGGTTTTGACTGGTTATGAGTTTTGACTGTAACATATATATTTCACGTGTGTGTGTATGTGGCTTGTGTGTGTATGTGGCTTGTGGTGACGTCACCATATTATGTCGATCGATATAAAGCCTGACCAAAGAAATAAGAAATCTGCTCTGGGGGCGCCACGTGTATATATTTTTACGACTATGGCAATAATTTCTCCTTCACCGAAAAGAGCGTTAAAGAAATGTAATATGAATCTTAAAATCGAAAACACATTGGTACGTGCCGAGGCTTGAACCTGCGAACTTTCGAATGAAAGTCAACGGCCTAGCCACTTGGCCACCGACGCTCTTTCACAATATGACGAGATTTTTATTTATCTAGTCAGGTTGCACACAGCCAATCAATTTTACAGCTAATTCGTAAAAAAATAACTGAAAAATTCTTTCACAGTTTTTTTACTTAAAATTAATTAAAAGAGTTTTAAAAGTAGATTTTTAGTTTCCTTTCTTTAAAATAATAGCCTTCTAGCTAGATCGTTATGACGAGGATATGTACTCCAAGCAATGAACTTCGGTTTTGGCGTGGTCAGGTCTTGCGAATATCTGAAGAAATCGTTCCTTTTCATCAAATAATTCTTCTTACTGTTCCAAAGCCCTCTATGTATTCTGAATCGGAGGAGGTTAAGGTGTCGTTGTAAAAGGTTTTCAAGGAGGTTTAGATGCTTAGAAGGCTTATTACGAGCTGGATTAACAGTTACAATAATCAAATGTAGATCTGAGTCTCTCAAGAGAAGGGAGCGAAATTTAGGATCTTGTAAAAATGATACAGAATTCTTCTGCTTTGATTTACCCCACCTACCCTTACCTATAATAATCATTTGATTATTTTCCTTACCACTATCTTCATTCTGTTTTTTGCGTTTTTTATGTATCTTATTTTCTATTTTTATCTTTCCATTATAACGCAAATGATTTCCAGGATTTGACCATGTTATAAAAGGCTTATCAGTGGTTTTTTTCATGGGACCCCTATGTATACTAAATAACGTATGTGGCTTTTTGTTTTCTCCTTTACCGCTCTTCTGTTTCTTTGTAATTCCACCTGCATCTTTAGGTTCATCGAAGATGTGAGGATATAGTTTTGCTAAAAAGGGAAACAGAGGGTCTATGGAGCCGTCAAACAGTGGTTCTTTTTTGAGGACCTTTTTAACATTACATTGTTCGACGCAAGTTTTTCGATCTGGGAAGTTGTTGGTGTTACCCCCGCAACCACTGTAGGAAAACTCATAACAACGACCATCCATAAACGTCCATCTAAAAAAAATAGTATTGATTTATTAATTATAATATCCCATAGAACACTTAATGACGTAATTTCTAAAGTTAAAGTTTTTCTCAAACCAAGACCGGCTATCGTCTCAAACAATGTACAAGTCTAAACAATGAAAAAGAGATCAAACAATCTAAAAGAGGCGATGCGATATCAGTTTGAACAGAACTGGCAGGTTCGCGCAATGTGTGTGCTGCTGTGGAGAAGAAGGATCGGATCTTTTATATTTTCCTCCTTTTTTTCTGAAACCCGCGACCTTTTAATTAACCTACTGCTGACTAGCTAGGCTATGTAGCTGTCAATGTTGAATTAGCTGTTTCAAATTATATGTTAAAAGCTTTTTAACTTCTGAAGTCGTCATTAAGTGTTCTAAGGAATCCTATAATAAATAAGTAAAGTAATTTTGAATGGTTTTTTTTGAATTTTGAATTATATGAATATAAATCAATACTTTGTTTTGTATGTACGTAATGAATACGTACATAATTGCTAGAAAAGTCTTCCAACGTTGTGAAAAATACTCATTCATATGATTCCAAACTTAGTTCAAACTAAGTTTGGAATATTATCAGTCGTAGTGCGTCGTTTTTGTTATTTTTACATACGTAGGTTACTTGAAAATATTAAAATAACCCACCTTTTAACGAAGTCAGTGCAGGTTCCAACTTCGACGACTGCCGAGCAATTCACCGCTGTGAAATTCATAAAAATGTATACAGCTGTAAGTGACTAGCATAGAGATCTTCTTCTTCTTATCGAGTACGACACTATACAAGATACTAATACAGCTTAAATGTACTGCTTACTAATATTGATATTACATTCTTTATCAAAGTCCATACTATTGATAGTATAATATTAACACCTGTTTGCACTAACCTTGTCTTAGGCTTTTCGTAGTTAAGAGAGACCTAAGCTAACTGAAGCTTAAAAAAATTGGTTTTCACTAACAGTCTAATTGGGCTTATAAAGGTAGGCGTAAACTAAGCAGTTTAAAAAAAGTTTGAAGGTTACTAGCAAACAAAATTTTCACCAAATCTCACCTTAATACTTTAGACATCAACTTAAGTGATTCTTAAGTTTAGTGCAAACGGGTGTTAAAGCTCTTGGCGCTGTCAAATCGGCCTTATAAAGATAAGCATAACTTAAGCAGTTTTAAGAATATTTTAAGGTTAGTGCAAACCAAATTTGCATAAAGAGTCACCTAAATACGTTAGGCATCAATTTAGGAAATTCTCAAGGTTAGTGAAAACGGCCATTAAAGTTTAATCAGACAGTTTGTTGGGAGACATTCAGCAATAAACAAGATGAGATAAGATTTCTTATAGATACTTACTCGAATTCCGTGTACCACCAGCATATATGTAATTAAAATTAGTAACTAAAAGTATCGTCACGATTATAATACCATTCTTCATTTCGACTACATAGTTAGTATCTTTATACTCGTTAAACTAACTGACAAGATAAACCAGAAATAATTGATTTCAGTTTACTGAAAATATTCATCAAGGACGTGTAATTGTTTTGATTAACCATTGTAATTAATGACAGGCGTTGGTTTTTCTGTTATCATGGGATAGAGTTTGATAAAGATATTTAAGATTTTTTTAAAAATCATTTGCGATTTCAGCTTTAATACTATAAGCTTTTGTATAAGAATTATTAGTTATTAATTATGATTTAAATCATACTAATCATTATAAAGAGGAAAGATTGGTATATTTGTGTGTGTATGTTTGTAATGAATAAATTCAAAAACTGCTGTGCCGATTTCAAAAATTTATTTACCATTAGTAAACTACATTCATCCTGAGTAACATAGACTACCTTTTACCGCGGGAAAATGCCTCATTCCCATGGGAAAAACTTGACGCGGTGGAAAGCTAGTCTATAATAAAATGAAACTATAGAGGTCAAATTTCTGTACATAGTAATAATCTTAAATTTTTTCTACATATAAATACATAACCGTTACTTCTTCAAATGGCCGAAGATATTTCTTGGATCATAAGAACACTCTCGATTATGACACCTTGCAAACAAAAAAAATTAGAGCAAAATCGGCGCATCCGTTTATGAGCTACGATGCCACAGACAGACAGACCGACAGACACACACGTGAAACTTAAAACAACCCTCTCTTTTTCGTCGGGGGTTAAAAAAATCCAAAAACTGAGTCAGAGGGATGTAGGAAGTAAAGTAAAAAACCCATATTCTTTTATTTTATTTTGGTTTGTTGGTTGGTTTGGCTAAACTCCGAAACTGCTTGTTGATTTAATAAAAAAAAATCTTTATATTCATTATTGCACAATTTAACAAAAAAGAGGTGACTCTTAGGTTCTTTTTACCACGGGAAAATATATCATTCCTACGGGAAACTGTGTACGGAAAAGTCAAAAAACTACGTAGGCAGTAGGAATCGTAGTTTTTTTTTTCTTTTTTTTTTTGAATTGACCTATGCTTGTGTCGAAAAGGTACGACCAATCAAACTTCACCGGACTTGATAGAATCGTAGTTAACGTTGTCGATATTTTTTATATTAAATCTATTCGTATCAAAATCCATCAACGAATATTATAAACTAGCTGTCCGCCCACGGCTGCGCCCGCGTTGTTTTTTTTTTCATGGTAAATAGTAACTAAGATGTTTCCTGGGGATGTAAAATACCACTATGCCAAATTTCATTTAAATCGGTCCAATTTTCCAGAGATACGCGTGTACAAACAGACAGACGTTTTATTTTTTCAAAGTTTTTATATTTGTGTTCAGCTACACACTCCCTTTATCACCTACAATCAGTTTTTTGAAAAAAAAAACAATGTACAGACACGCCATTTCTTCAGTTTCACTATAGATAGAAGAAGAAGATAGAAATACGACAATAAATCTATGATTATTCCCTACTATTTTTATAAATGCGAAAGTAACTCTACATATCTGTTTGATGCTTTTACGTCAAAACCACTGGACCAATTTTGATAAAACTTGGTACAGAAATAGAATAGACTTTGGGAAAGAACATTAGTTTTTTTTACTGCGAGAAAATACCACATTCCTACGGGAAAAAACTGATATCGTGGGCTGAAAAGCTAGTAAAACCGAAATTCATTGTCGCTGCTTACATAGTAGGCCTACAGTAGGGAACTGTTAAAGCAGTTGGACCCTTTAACAGTTCCCTACTGTAGGCCTACTATGTAAGCAGCGACAGGCTCGAGAAGCTGTCAAACGCGACATATTGACAGAACTACTATGGCTCTAATGTCACTATGTCGCGTTTGACAGCTTCTCAAGCCTGTTGCTACTTACATAGTAGGCCTACTGGACTAAAGACTCTACTTTAAAAAGCGGGAGCGTGATGGTTAACTCAAAAATTGTGCTAGCACTTAATATCCATAGTCATATTATAAATAGGACACTGTTTGTTAATTTTTGCCTTTCACACTGAAACTAATAAAAGGATTGACAAGATTTTTTGCACAGAATACGAGTATGTAGATGAGGGAATACCTATATCTCATTCCCATGGAAAATGTTAAAAAACAACTCGGGCGTAGCCGCGGGAAGCAGCTAGTTAATGCTTATAAAACAGTGTTAAATCTTTCAATCCGCCATCTAGTGTTTTGTGAATTTACTATCTGGTTGTGTAGCATAGCAGTAGGTGGGAGTAGTGACTAACGAACGATACGCCTACCATGGTTGTTTGTGCAGAAAAGTTAACATGCATCATTTTAGTTCTTTATATCAAAAAATAGATGGCGGTAGAAATTTACATCTAAACATTTTAAGTTGGTAAACATTTATATTTTCTAATTTACAATTCTGATTTTGTTTCTTATAAAGTGCAACTTGATAATAGTATCTAAAATAAAACATGTCAAATGACTGATACAAATAAAAAGACAATGTATTTTAATTTTATAACAAGTTTATTTTTTATGAAATAAAATTTACATGAGTCAATAGATTAATTGCACAATAAAATGTTGTAATGGGAGCCAATTTTAAACCAAAAGTGCGCAATTTCTGTTGCTAAAAGAATTGACGACGGACATAATGATTCAAAACATCAAATTATTGTGATTTTATAGAGTTCTTAGTGTGGTCCTGTGTTGGACCTAGAAAATTAAACAGAATAATAGTCTATTCAGTGAAAGGTTGGTAAATGAACTAAAGCCTTCAAAAATATTGGTAGCAATAGTTTTGGAAGAGGAAAATTCTCGAAGCGCGTTGATTTTTGGAAATGTAATATCTGATTCTTATTCTGATTTCTGATTTTATAGACTTTGTATTTGTACGCAGGTTCGGTGTTTTACCTAGAAAGCTCAGCAGAAAAGACTTGAATAGAATGTAAAAAGATGTACTACTAGGATTCTTTATTATAAATGTATAATATATCGGAAGAATTGTAAAATATTTTGAAAGAGATTTATAGGAGGCTCAGTACAGCTTCTGCCTCACGGTTTCAAATTCCTTTATGCGTTTTGTATTGGGGGACGTTTAGCTGATGTTGTTTGGTTTGTTTTGTTTGTTGTAACTGGTTATCGCCGAAAGGTTTTGAAGGAGGCTATGACGCTAAAAGTCTTCGAAACAAATACTGGTTTAACAGTTACAAGTGAGTTACAATAATCATCCTTTTTGAAAGGGGGAAAAAATAATATGGTTTTTGGAATCGGGACCCTTCTGTTTAGCCCACCTACCTTTAGAAATAACCATGTGAAAATTCTCCCCATTATTTTTACTTTCATTCTGTTTATTGTTTTTTTTAACAGACTTCATTTGTTCTTTTTTCTTTTCTTTCATAGCTTGTTTACGTAAATAAGAAAGCCACAGCAGATGTAGCTTATCTGGGGTATTTTTCATGGATCCTTCAGGCATACTTAATAACCTATGTTGGCTGACTATATCTCTATTGTCTTTAATTTCAGCTAAGAGGTGAGGATACATTTTTACTATACCGGGCAAATGAGGGTTGTATGGTGGCTCTGCATGCAGAGGTTCTTTGCGTATTTTTTTGTCCATTCTACATTGTTTTTCGCAAGTTTTCATATCCGGAAAGTTGTTGGAGTTACCCCCGCAACCGCTGTAGGTAAACTCGTAACAATCTCCATTCAGGTATGTCCATCTGAAATAGCGAAGTAACTGTTTAAAACAGGATGTATGAGACTAGTGTTGATGCACAATCGATAGTAAAATGCCAAAATCATCTATAAAATCGACAGGCCTAACAATAGTATCGATACTATTGTTTTTTCTCAAACTATCGATAGTGGATCGATAGTCTGTCGATATTGGACTGTCGAGCGGCAACACTATATGAAACTACTCAGTAAATGCTAAAGCCCAACAGCTTTGAGCAAGTTTCCTAAGGGAACTCTTCTCGGAAACGGAAAATTATAACCTCTTACTATCATAATGATATTATGTTTTACGTTCCTTGCATAGTATTAAGGATGTTTCTGTTTCTGTGTATTGCAATAAATTAATTTAATGAATAAAAAGTATTCATCGACAATTTTTTGAAGACATTTTCTGACTCTTTTTAGTATATTCTTCTATCTATCTATAATATAATAAAACTGAAGAGTCGGCGTGTCTGTACATTGATTTGTTTTTCAAAAACCTGACTTTAGGTGATAAAGGGAGTGTAGCTAAACATATAAATACAAGTAGGTATTTGAAAAAAAAATTAGTGTCTCGGACGTAGCCGTGGGCAGAAAGCTAGTCTATACTAACATTATAAAGAGCAAAGATTAGATTATTTGCTTGTTTGCATTGAATATGCTCCGAAACTACTGAAATTGGTACAAAGATAGAATAGACTTTGGGAAATAATATAGACTACCTTCTACCGCGGGAAAATGTGTCATTAGCACGGGAAAAATTGTTAACGTAGGCGGAGCCGCGACGGAAAGCTAGTGTAATTATATTCTTTGCCTCTATGAAGCAGTGGATGTATTCAGACTGAAATTATATGATAGTAAAGTCTTTTGACTCTTGTTCTGTTTGTTTTTTTTTTCTTTATATGTGTTTTATTTCTGTTTAGTGTCAGTAAAGATTTGTATTGAAAAAATTGTGAGAAATTCGAAGTTTGTAAGAGAAGTTGAAAAAAAAAATTGTTCACTGTAAATTGAGTGCAAGTTCGGACGTGTTGGTGGAGATTTAAATGAATGCTGAAATCAGTGATGTTAAAACAACTGCATTTTTTCCTATTTTCACAACATTATAATAGATAACCCACCGTCTAACGAAGTTGCTGCATTCACCAATTTCGACGATTTCCGTACAATCAACGGCTGTGAAAACGTAAAATGTATTAAACTTTCTTGTAGGTGCGTACCTAATAATTAAATTCATTAGAAAAATATTCAACACTATAAAATATCAGATATAACGTCGTGGTACTTTTTCGATTCAAGCATAGGCCAATTAAAAAATAAGACTTTAAAAAGCCTTTCAATGTAGTCGACAACAGTATCCTGCTCGAGAAAATAGAAATGTTTGGTTTCAGTAATAACTGCCATTTTTCAGTTACCTAACAATTTGTCCTACACAGGCTACGAAAAAAAAACTTAGGACTTAAAACAAATAATAGGTTTATTCAATGTAGTTTATTAAATAGATACTTACACGAATAAACAATGCCATCAGTATATACGTAATTAAAATAAGTAACTAACAGTACCGACACGCCTATAATACCATTCTTCATTTCGACTACATAGTAGGTCGATCACCATACACGTTGAACTAACCAACAAAGCAGAAATAATTGATTTAAAATTACTGCTAAGGTTTAATAATGACTTGTAATTGTTTTGATTAACCATTGTGTACATTCTATGGTGTGGTTGGTAAAATACGAATTTTATTACAAAGTTTGAGCCAAGGTTCAATTCCCGGGAATACCGATGCCATCACACTTAGGCAGGAGGCAGAAGCAATATAAGAATGAAAAACATTAGATTTCATTACTAATTTTGTAGCTAGCGGTCCTTAAACCATGTCCTAATAATGAACACAACAAAAAATATTATCAATTTCGGTTTAGCTGTTATAAAGTGATACCTATACGTAGTACCTACATTTCGGCGATTAATTATAATAGTGATTTTGTAATAGATGTATTTGCTTAAAACAAAGAATAACATGCTTAAAATGTAATTCTGGTTTTATTAATCTTGTTAATAGCTTATATATTTGTCCCCACACCGAGGGGCTCGAGTCCACCCTGAAACCAGAATAGATAGGCCTTAATCGACCACGCTAGCCCAATGCGGGTTGGTCAACTTTACACACAACCTTTGAATATTTTCGCAGGTGTGTGCAGGTTTCCTCAAGATGTTTTCCTTCACCGTAAGAGCGTCGAATAAACGTACATATGAATTCGAAAATCGAAAACACATTGGTTCGTGACGAGGCTTGAACCTGCGAACTTCTGAATGGAAGTCAACGGTCCTAGCCACTTGGCCACCGACGCTCTTGGTACTGGATAGGGCACCATAGCCGCACCAGTAATTAATTAAATAAGTATGTAGGTATTAATGAAAGTAATTGATTAAAGCAACTACACTGAATCGTAGTTAGTTCTGCCGATAATTTTAATATAAAATCTACCGTATCAAAATCTTTCAAAGAATATAAAATAGAAACTACAATAAAATTGACGTATAAAATTGAAGTAAAGAAAAAAAGAAGAAAGAATAAAAATCCGTTGAATAAAACTGTTTACTTAGTAGATGCTGAATCGTTTATGGCTACTGATGGAAATTTACCAGAGAGATTAATTACATCTCAGCTGACTGATATAACGTGGATATAACAATACAATGGAAATAAAGAGGCTATATATTTTACAAGTTTATTATTCTTATTAATTTAATTTTAAATGAGGCCATGTAATCTTCTTTCTAAGCTTTATTGGGTAAGATTTTCTCAGAAACGTCAAGTCAATTGGTGACGATGATTCTCTGACTGAAACTCCAACATCACTTGTAGAATCTGATTGCTTACTTAAAGAGTCATGTTGCTTGCTTGTAAATTCCGTTTGTTGACCATCTGACTTAAATTGAGTCAATTCATGTTTCAAACCCCCCAACATATCGCTGACACGATTTAACATAAGCTCAATAACATCTATGCGATTTCTTAAAGCGGATTGTGGATCAGAACTTTGGTATTTACTTTTTATTTTAGGAAGTCTTTTTGTGGATTTATTTGTTGAACGTAAAGTTTGTTTTGGAGCAAGAATTTTAGTTTCTGATTCAGAACGTTCGTGTCGCTTTGAAATTGTTTTTGGGTCTGGGCCTAAGTCAAACGCGTATGCCAGTCGGGTAGCAAATTGACCAAATACTGTGTTTTCCGAAATATTCTGTCTTTCTAGGCTTTCTTTAGGGGCGATCAGTAGTACTAATGCCATATCGAAAATGTCAGGAAGCTCATCTACAAATCTATTTGTTTTATTGATTAAAGTATTTATTGAAGGCTTTTCAACGAAGAAGAATTTTACTATTGGGCGCAACCAATTTAAGTCCGTGTCATTATTGTTACGCAACAAATTTCGCTTCATAAAATATGTAGGAGGAAACTTTTGGCCAAAAGTGCGCAATATCTGAAATTGTTTTGCTACAGGAATCAACGAACGAAATGATGCTAAAGTTTGATTTAAAAGTTCCAATTGTGATTTTATAGAGTTCATATTCAGGTCCTGTGTTAGACTTAGAAAACTTAACAGAATAGACTTTAATAGTGAAAGGTTAGAAGATGAACTTAAGATTTCTAAAATATTTGTAGCAAGACTTGGATTCTGTAGAAGCTGATCAAGAATTTGTTCAGACAATGATATCAAGTTTTTCAATGCTGGAGGAGAAATAAATTTTGAAAACCAAACCAAAGTATTCGGTAAAGTATTTAGGAATGTCACCCATTTTGCCAAGTATTTCTTGATGGCACAAGTTAATTTAAATACTTTTTGTAAGATATTCGATATTTTGTTATTTGGAAAATTAACTCGTATAATCAAACTGTTACGTGGAGATGATAAAGCAGATGATAATGGAAAAGAATCAAAATAAGTTGATTGTTGTGATGCTAGAGGCGACTCTTCTAACAAATTATTTTGTTTGCTAGTGAGATTCTTCGGATCAACCTGAAGTTTATTGAAAAATAATGGTTCCTTTAATTCAGACTCGGGCCAACGAGAATGAGAGATTTTCGGTGAAATATTTTGGTTGGATCCAAACGTTTCCGAAGGCCTATTTAGAAATCCGTTTGAAAAATGTTCACGTGGTATTTGATTTGGCTTATTTTTCTTTTGTTTTTGTAAACTAGATGTAAATGGTTGATTTATTTCGTAAATAGGATTTTTTCGCGGTTTTTTGTACGAACCTCTGTGATTAAATAGTTCTTCTTGAACGTTTAATTGACCAAGTCTATCAAGCTCTTGGTAATTGTCATTCTCAACGCTATTTTCAATATTTATTTTTGATTTAAGATTTTCGAAATTTTTCAGTTTAGGAACAAGTTTATTATTTTTATTTCGATTAAGAATTTTTAATATCTTCCTTTCTACATCGTCATTGCGTGATAACTCTTCTTCTGAGTGTTGAAAGGGTATTGATGTTCTGTGGCCATACTGAAATTCTTTAGAATTGGACTTACTACCGAACATTATATTTGTTTGTTTCAATAGCATATTCAATAATGCATTAGAGAGTCGTGCATCAACGATTCCTTTGTCTAAATTCGACTCGGTAACTAACTGAGGTCCGTCTGATTCGTTTTTCATGAATTCTTGTGTTTTAGCTATCTTGACTTCTTTTGATTGTTCTAGGCTGTGTATTGGCCGAAACCACTTTATTACTTTAGTATCATCTATTTTTTGAGACTGCAACATATCAGATTGAAGCTCATCAGGTAACGGCAAGTAGATTGATTTTAAACCGAGTTTAATTTTCTGCTGTTTGCCTTGTACCTGAGAATTCTTGAATGACTGAATATATTTCATTAAAAGTACACCTGGTTTTTTTATTGAATTTGTCGTTTTATCGTAGTAATCATCTCCTTCTTCCTTATTTTTTTTAGGTGACCAATTATAATCGTAAGCAAGATTTCGGCTTTCTGAATCAAATATAGCATTGACATATCTATTAGGATTTTTATAGTATTTATATTGTGAAGCAACATACGGAGCGTCATTAAATTTTTTTGACGCCTTTCTTTTGTATCTCAGATTAGAAGATAAAAAATCCATTTCGTCTTTCCGCTTGCAATACAGATTGCATTCTTTCTTTGTTGCGTAGTTATTGTTGTTCCCTCCACATTTGCCGCGCCAAAATAAAATGCAGCGATCGTGTAATTTACTCCAACCCCATCTAAAAATAGATCAATTATAATTCAAACGACAAAAGGAAATAATGTGCTTGTTTAAGGGGCCTACAGGAGATAAGTGGCGCCCCCACCCTTTAAAAATTAATAACACGAAAAATAATCAATATTTCAAAAATCTAAAACGGCGAGGAATTAGACGGTGTTCTGTAGGATATATGTATAGAAGCCATTAACTTCTCGCTAGTAGTTAAAGATGGAACAATAGCGAAAAGTGGCCGTTTTCAGCAACACCGTCTAGTTCCTCGCCGTTTTAGATTTTTAAAATATTGATTATTTTTTGAGATATTTTTTTAACTTAGCACACCACTTAGCACCTCTATAGGTGCCTCTATAGGGGCCTATGCCCCTTAATATTATTTCTGGT